>JAZHYW010016910.1:0-12381 GCA_037355805.1 Ixodes ricinus | reverse complement strand
GAATTTGACACATTTTATTGCTACTAATTAAACCGAAAGCGTGGCAGCCGTGCGTCAGGCATCTACGTATTGTTTGGGCGGTTGTTTTGACGAAAACTTTTCGGCGTCAAGTATTAGTATCGGGCGAGAAAAAGAAAGAAGATGGTGACCATCTACAAAACCCGTCGTCTTTATGATTGTTCCATAAATCCGGTAAGCCTTCATTAATGAACATCTTGGAGACTACAATCGCCATATAGCCAATAGCATGTCTTCATAAAGTTATCTCCAACTAGCCAAAGTATCGACGTTCTGGTTCATCTATTTAATATCTGTCGAGTTCGTTTAAAAAACCATTTAAGACAGTACAAAGTGTAATGGTCGCATCTTTTGAAAACATTTATCTGATATATATAAATACGAGGGGCCTCCGTAAACTCATGTGTACTACCCGAAAAAAAGATCTGCGATCACGAGCACCGGTGGCGACATACCATCTATACATATGCGTCATACAAGACGAAAACTTCTCCGCGAATTTATTGGCGGATACCCTGCTTGTAGAAGTCCACCTTTGGTTCTCGAGGAAGTGTTTCAACGACAATCACCTCGCCGTCGTCCTGAAACACTCGCCCACGCGGTGGGTTTTATTGAGACGAAGATGGCAGAAGTGACTGGGTGACAGGGCTGGTGAATGGAAGCTAGAAAGAGGCGGAATTTCTGGCCTACTATATTGTCGCGAATGACAATTGATGAGGCGACGAACGACCGAAGAGGAAAGTTAAACGTAAAATGGGACGAGCATTTATTTCCTGCGAATAGAAGATGGCTGGCGTCGCAAGCGTCGATGGCGGCGTAACAACAGCATGAGCAAGCTAGGCGGTTCTTCAGCCTTCTCCAATATTCTACTTACATCGCGAAAGATAAAAAAGCGCAGTGGTCGGGAATTGAGTTCGAGCCACGGGCCGTGATCATCCAAGCGCGCCTCCGACTTGGCTACGTCAGCTTTTCTTTTTTCTTTATTGATTTGGCTACGTAAGCTTGAGGTAACATGATACAAAAACAGTCTTCAGACATTGTCTCAGGTTTGTTTCTTCCTCGTATGATGGTGCCTTCCATTGGTCACACAAACACTGTCGGCAGACAAGTTCTAAGCATCTATGAAGATTTTATTCGTCTCAGGGTTACTATGGATGTCATTCACCAGCTCGCCTGCGTTTTTTTTTTACCTTTCTTCCCCTAATTATTTCTTTCCGTGCTGTTTTTGCATGGGCGGGAGCAATCGCGGAACCCACCGGGTGGTGACCTTCATAATGTGCAAAGTGTTGGACATGTGCGAACCGTTAGGCTATGTTGAACGAAAGCTCTTGAACATGACGATGCTAGAGGAACGTGGACTTATCCCGCAACGCTAACTTTGATTATATATATATATTTTTTTCTTTTGCAATATTTCGAACTTTATGAATGCCCCTTGTATATGAATCTTCGCTGATGATAATCACATGTGAGAGACTTACCTCGATAATTCAAGGCTTTTTTCCGCACAAGACGGTTCTTCTTCAAGAAACACTTCCAACAGCCAATGTAACTGGATATTGCAATATTTTAACTAGTAATTGAAAGCTACGCATTAAGCTATGCTGCAAACATGACCTTAAATAATGCTAAAGGTCCAGCGTCTAATTGTGCTCGGAAAAAATATCATAGCAGCTGTATAAATAATGGGCGTCTGCTCACCTTTCCACATTATTTTTTCTTCATTGAGAACGTTGGATTTCAAAGAGAAGCGTACACTATCACACTTTGAACTTCGGCGCGACGATTACTGAAAGCAACCCCGAGCAGAGCTGATCCGTCTGTGTGTACTTTTAATAGGAAAAAATAACCTGACCACTTTGCGTCATTTTTTTTCTCTATTCCATACGTTTCGTCAATCGTTAACACGCAGCGAACGTAGGTCCTGGTTAATAGGAGAGGGAGGACAAACAACGCGGACGGCCCTTGTTTCTTCTTCGTTCATGTTTTAACGCGAAAGCATGAACTGTCTCATGGAGCGAGCTGACGTCATCAGTTTGAAGCTCGGCGAACAAGACTCCTAGTTTCCGAAATCGCCTTCGGTTCCATTGGCTGGCGCAGTCGACGGGCTCCCATTGGCCACTGCGCCAAGGCCTCCGATATCCTAGCGCGCGCGCTCTAGTACGCAGCAGATTAGAAAGGGAGCCGACAAAGAGACGACAAAGGGGGCGGACGAGCGGCTTGCATGCTTTGCATTCCCAACCTCATAAGAAGTGCTTAGGGTATACCTCGAGCTTTTCTTCGCATTCTAATACCTTGAAATAATTTATAAAACCAACCAGCCCAATACAAAGATTTATTTAAACCTTAGCTTTCCTTACAGAATCATATAGAGAAACGCTCCGGTTGGCAGACAGGTTGGCAAACGGCTCAGAAACCGTGTCCTTATCTCTCCTCTTCTGCCTTGGCAACGTGTTTCTTCCTCCATTTGCCAGTTACAGTCGTGCAGATCCTTGTCAGGGCCCAATTCTTTTAATAACATCAAGGAATGAGTTAGGATGTGCCCTCCTGGACATTGCAATAAATGTCCAGCAACGGCTCTACATATATATATTGTTTTCAGTCCGTGGACTCCTTTTCATTTCTTTCTCCATTCTAGAAGAGGTTTCAATTGTCATTCTTATACTTACCATAAAGCAGGAGTCCGCCACATTCACCCTGCTGCTCTGCCAACCCGGAGGATCGCGTCAGGCGGTAACATGCACAATTTCAGTGATGTCATCAGGAGAAAAGGGACCACTTTTGGGGACGCACTGCACATACCATTCGAAGACGCGCCCCAGGCCCCATACGTGCGCGGTGCTGCTTCTGATCACGGGACCGAGGGACCTAGGAACCATGTGGTGTTATGGCTTGGTGGGTGTGCATGGCGGATTTTATAGAGTTCTAGTTTGTGCAGTGAAAGGTCGGTTGATAGCGGGTAGGACGCGGTTGATCCACTCGTTTTACCTCCACGTTGCTCTAGCTACTCTTTCATGAGTGGATATACTCTCACGGATAAAGGCGAAGGGAGGATGAACAAAAAACTAAAATAAACGTTTAACAGAGCGAACGTGTACCGTAATAAACTAAGAACCAAAGGGGGTAAATTAAGATAAGTACAAAGCATCGCGGGCGTCGGAGTTGGCGGAAACGCAAAGTCGAGCTCTGGCGAAGAGTAGTGAACGTCGTCGTCGGGATAGTGGCGAATGGGTCGGCAAGACGAAGCTCGACTTTTCTATACTGCACACGGTCTCTTGAACATTCCACCTAGAAAGTTCTGAGTGAGCTAAGGAGAGACTGACTAGGCAAGGTGTTCTCGTCTCCTTATCACTTACGTTCGGGGTAAGCCTAAATATGAATCCTCTGGATGTATACGGCGAAGTGTTCTTTCTCGGTCATACACGCTGCAATATACGCTATGGCACTCCACGCTCACGTATTTGTTTTTAATGGAACTTGTTGAATCGCTGGTTATATCAATATATATGTAAAAACAATGCAAGCAACGTCTTTTTTTTTTTTTTATTCGACTGGTTTGTCGGTTTTGGTAGCTCAGCTTGTGATTTTGCTAGCTTGTCTTTTCGACGCACGTTTTCAGAACGACTCTCTTGTTACCAATAGGGTAAGCTGGCTATCGGAATGTGCTACGTAAAGGAACAAATGGTGATGTCGCGGGTGTAGTTAAGTGGATGCCCTGCTGATACCGACCTTACACACGTCACATTGCAATGGGACATTTGGTGGACAGCGCAAGCACACTTTGAAAGACAAGGCGTTTTATAAAAAAAAAAAGAAAGAAAAAGGTATGGGTTACAGAAATAAATTTGGTTGGGGAACTAAAACAATAAAAAAATATTTCGACGTGGGTTGAAAATTGAAGCTAATTTTGAAAAAGTTTTGAAGTAAAATCTCACATGTGAGTGGTATTCTGAGCCGGATTAAAACAAGAAAGCTGTTCTGGTAGGCTTTCTGATGAGAAGAGTCGTTTTTTCAATGTTTGAAATAAAAAAGAAATAGTTCGAGAAAGAGCGGAACACGAAAATTTGAATAAAGAATTGTGAAAATGAGTTTCTTTTGAGAATGATTCAAGTGAAAAAAAAAAGAGAAAAGCGAATCTTTTTGCATCGAGTTCAAATCAGAGGCTGCGGACTAGAAGGTATAGACTTTTCCCTTTTACTCTCGTCCCCAGCTACCTGGTAGGCACATCCTGCATGGCAACAAAAATAAAAAAATAAAACCCTTTAACCTGAAAAAAAGTAAAAATAAAAGGCAGGCAAAACGAGAACGGTTGATGGTCACGCCCATATCCTAAATATATTCTCTTGGAGTGGCAACGGCAAAACAATGTTTTCGCCCAGTCTAGAAGTGACGAAAATTCAAGGGGGCGGCTCCTTTGCGAAAACGGTATATAAAAATGCGAATGGATTCAAACAAGAACCACCCCTTGCTTGTAATTGACATTTCTGAACATAGCATCAACCCCCCCCCTCCCCCTCCCTCCTTCTTCATGGGCCTGTGTTGGTGAGGTCTCTTCGAATGTGGTGTTAGCGTCATCTTCATTGGCGAAACAATGAGGATCGAGGTTTCCTTGAGACACGGAGAAATGACAGCATTTTATTTCTTCGTGTCTCAGGATTTAGGTTATGCTGTTTCCTAAACAGCTTGCCTGTACACTTTTTTTCTTCCCAACGTTCACCTCTTTGGCAAACTCTGGTAACGTGTTTTAATCCACTGTGGATTTTTCTCTATATCTTTTATTTTAGAGCGCAGCTCTTAGGTGCCCGTTTCCGGCTTGAGCGGCGTCGCCGTCGCCGTAGCCGTCGCCGTAGCCGTCGGCGTAACCGCACGGTGCATTATGGGTAAATTTCCCCGCCAAATTTAGCGGAAAAAATTGCCCCGCTAAATTTAGCGGAAAAATTCTACGCTACATTTAGCGGAAAAATTTTGCCGCTAAAGTTAGCGGAAAATTTTCCCTGCCACATTTAGCGGAAAAATTTCCCGGCTATATTTAGCGGAAAATTTCCCGCCAGATTTAGAAGAAAATTTTCCCCGCCAAATTTAGGGGAAAAAATTTGCCCGCTAAATTTAGCGAAACAAATTGCCCCGCTAAATTTAGCGGAAAGAACTCCCCGCTAAATTTGAGCGGAAAAATTCCCGCCAAATTTAGCGGAAAAATTCTCCCGCTAAATTTAGCGGAACAATTTCCCCTAAAGGGGACGCGAGCAGGAGAGGAGGAGGGGCATAGCCTCCTCTCCGTACTTTCCCCTCCTCCTCAAGAGCTGCGCTCTAATTCGCCGTTACACGGGATTGTAAACGTCTTGCATTTTTTTCATAGATTTCGTTCGTATCGCCCACATATATCATTATGCATTGATGACTTACACCAGCAAAGACAATCTTTGCTATGGTGAAAAAATAAATATAAATAGAAGCAAGAGCCCTCCGGAAGTCCAACTGAAAGTTGTTGTGCGGAGTTCGAAACAGTTTACGAAGTCTCTGCCGTACACCCTCAGCAATCTCGAGTGTTGAATTTCAAGCTAAGAACTTCTGAGTGTGAAATCCTACAGAGGAGCTGGGCCCATGTTGAGGCTGAAAATATGTTTAGGCCAAAAACGACTCTCTGCTCCTTGACACTGAGCATGCTGAAATGTGACCCTCAGTACCACTGGTCAGAGCAGACAGTCGTTTAGAACTAAACGTCTTTTGAGCCTCGTCATACACTGAGTCCTCTCTGTAGATTGCAGCGATTGGGTCTGCCAAGTGCTTTCCGGGAAAACAGACGCTCTACAGGTTACTCGTAGAAGAGAAAATTGACCAGTTTGGCGGAAAGTGTAGACATCTCGCCAAATTCGATAGGGAGTGTATCTGAGTAAGTTTGGTCACTACGGGACAGCTGATGACGGGAACTTCTCAGCGTGCGTCACGCAGAAGGAATCACACTGAGCGCACGCCGGCACGCTGCACATCTAGATCGAAACAAATAAGAGTGGCAAAACAGACAGGGCATGTCTATTCTTTTAAAATAAAATATGGAGAAAAATAAAAATACAGAGGGAATCATTGAATATGACGGCGACATCCAGTGTAGTGGAACACAAAATTATTAATAATGCCTTATCGAACTGATGATTGCTTTCTCTGCCTCGTCCTCCTCAATGTAATTGACAAATGATTTACCAACGCACATGAAAAACGGAGTGAAACAACGGAACACCGTACGAGAAATGATAGAGGCTAGAGCATTACTGCCCTGTTTATGTTCCGTTTTTTTTTCTTTCTTACTTTTTAAAGTTCTCAATTGCGGAAATAATTACCAGTGGCTTCTTGCGATCATTTCCAGTGCCGCAACCTCAGTTTGCTCTGCGGCCTCTGAGATGACATCATCAGCCGTTAAGAGCGCCGTAGGACGAAGCACGAAGCAAGAAGGCTTTATGGTTATTGATGCCTTGTTCGCGAGCAAATTCAGGTTAGACTTCCTGACCGCTCTATCGTACTGCCCTTTTCAAATGAAATCGTACAACATAAAAAAAGAGAATTTCCTTCTGAGGGGTCCCTACTTTCATATACACTGGCCCGCGATACACTCGCAAAGCTCACCACTGGCAATTTAATTTTGAAGCTGGGCGGACCGAGGCAACAAACGCAAACGCGAAGCTACAGGCACAACGAAATGTTATCCTACTATGACGACATTCAGCACTATGAAAACGGAAGAACCCCGTACGGACCAAATATCAACTCGCAACTCGTGGAAGAAGATCGTAAAAAAGAGAAAAACATTAATAAACAGCAGACCTTCCCGAAGGTCAGCAGTAAAGAACGAACACTCGCAGATCGTTGGCTTTAAGGGAACTGAAAAATATAAAACAAAAATACTAAACATGTGGCGAAGTTCACGCGCCCCACCAGAACAAATATAAAAGAAATCAGTTAAGACAAGAACAACCGAGCTCCCAAAGGGCACAAGCAACAATCACCCCCAGAACATTCTCACTGGGAAAAGACCGATAGAAAATAAAGCAAAGTAGAAACACTCAGTATTCAGAACCGCTCGAATTGCTCTGTTCTGCTCATCGCACTATTCGTGTCATCAAGTGATGGGGCGAAACTCCGGAGGTTCGGTTACAGAGTGTTTCGGACAATCCCGAACCTTTTTGGACGAAATTTCGGTTGTTTCAAAGGTTCGGCAGTCTCGTCGCTATCTAGCCAACATGGCGCGGTTCCTCTTGGTTCTGTGGGCGCTGTGAAACCAGGTTTCCCGCACAGTGAGGGGGATCTTCGTAGATCTTACGATCCCATGCTGAGGCTTGCGGGAGCGCCGACCCAACGAGCGCGTTCTTGATCCGTGCTCGAAGTGACGGCCAAACTGGCGGCAGGAGCTCAACAAGAAAAACGTTCCGCCCTTTCACTTCGTGAAGAAGGAAGACCAGCGGCGCTGTACTCGATACACTGCCGAAACGCGCACGCGCCCGTTTCACGCTTCTTCTAAAGCCCTTCGATATGTTTCCGTTTGTCTGCAAGTAGCGTCAAATGCGCGCGCGCACGTGGCCCGTGTCTCGAGCGGATCTTGGAAGCAAATGGCGGCACAGCACTGAAAGCGGTCCTGGAAGCGAATGGCGGCGGAGCACCGCGCTCGTGGCACGTGTCTCGCGCGTTTGCACAACAATGGTTGGCGGTACTTGTAAAAAACGCCTTTATCAAGGGGCTTTAGCTTCTTCTCGTCCGACACGCCGCCGATCGTGGGATACGACGAACCAGACTGGGTCGCACACGGCGCACGTGACGCCAAACGGGTTCTCCACGAACTCCCTCCGGAACCTCGCCATCGCACCCGGGAACTGTTCAGCCGGCGAGAAGTGCAGTCGTCGCCGGGCCTCGCGCTTGTTGGCCTCCGTGGCACGATCGTCGTCCGCGGCGTTGGCCTGCCGGCGCCCTTTACATCGCTGGTTCTGTTCTCGGCGGAAGATTTTCAGGCGAGCGATGTACTCTTCTTTGGCAAGGGAATCTGAAGCGCTGGACGCAGTGGAAGTCGAGGCGACAGCGGCTTTGCGGCGGTTGCGGACCCATTCGCGCTGCTGCGTACGTCGCCGCTCCTTCCGCAGCCAGTCTTCTTTTCCCCGAAAGGGCGCGCGGCCGACCCATCCTGAGTCCAAATCCAGGGATGTCGCGAACCACCCAGGGTTCGATGTCGAAAGGTTTCGATATTTGCGAAGCGAACTGAGGTTCGAATTCGAGATATCGATATTTTCGTACCGACCAAGGTCCAAATTCGAAAAATTCGCAAATTTTGATCGTAGTAGAGTTTCGAATTCGAAAAGTTCGAAGCATTCATGGTTCTAAAATTTCGGGTTCCAATATTTCGAATATTTTTTTTTACCTGAGGTTCGATAATATCGAAGGTTTCGAACTTTTCTAACTTGAAATTCTAGATATTCATAAAATTTGAATTTCTTCGCATCTGAAGTTCGAAAAAATCGAAGATTTCGAAAGTCTGGGTATAAAATTCGAAAAATTTGAAAGCTTCGAATTTTTATAGACATAAAGTTCGAACAATTTGAAGATTCCGAATTTCCTTCTACATAAAGTTCGAAAAGGTCGAAAGTTTCGATTCTCTTTTAACGCTAAATTCAGAAAAAAAGCTTTAAACATTTCGAATCTCTTTTAAGTCTAAGTTTTCAAAGTTCGAAGTCCGGTATTCAAGTTCCTCCACAGTTTCAGTTTCAAATAACGTCTTCACGACTCACTGGTTTTCACGAAATCAAGTCTAGAAAAGTTCGGATGTGATATTTTCGAAGTTGGTCAGACAATTAAATGAGACGACGAGTGTCCCGGATGTGCTGGAATATTTGCCAGCGCAGAGTGACGTGTGACCATCAGAGATCAGTAATTGAGACCGCCAGCCGGGGGAGGGGGGATCGTTAACGTGCATCACGCAGCTGTGATCACACGAACGCACTGTTTAAGGCTGCGGTATCACGGCGGCCATCTTGAACAAGACATTAGTTGAACCACCAGGGCGGCGTTGGCTGTCCGTGTGAGGAAATGCTGCGGAATTTTCCTGTCGCTTGCGACCTTGAGTTTCCTTCTCCGCTCTTATACCCTCCTTTCACTGTTCACCCACTGGCGCGTCGCGCGTCCGTTCATTGTTCAGAGTGACAATGTACTGGATAATCCCCAACTGAAGGCCCCTGCCCAGCTTGTCCAGCTGCCAAGTGATCTGAGCGAGATGGGGTTTTGCAGCGGTATGGAAAAGTAGAACCGCCAATTTAGAACTATGCTTTTTCGAAGTTGTACAACTTGTGTGCAGGGCTGGCAAAGGCACGGGCGCGAGTCCGTAACTGTTCACAATGCTTGGGTTGCAGGAGCGCTCGCGCGTAGAAATGGCAGAAAGCGCTTTCCAAAACCACACGCCCCCATTCTCCAGCGTTGCACGCCTATGCGTGAAAAAGGGTGCACCTTCGATAATGCGTCAACGTCTCCCGACTTCGTGAGAGCAACAGGACACATATGAGTGCGCCCTGGGTGCCGGCCGTACGAAAGAGACGCCCTGCGCTTCCTGTCACCACTGCCTTTTCTTGTACGCACTGGCCATGGGCAGTTCTTTTATTTTTACCACCGGATAGCTTCATGGGGTTTTTGAAAATATAAACCAGCTCATCGTACTGCTGCACTACAGCTGTAGTTAGGCCATTGTGCGGTAGTTTGAGGTTGGGACGGTGTGGCTACATCTCTTATTTTGTGTGTAATGCCAGTCATAATATCCCTTTGCTGCGAAAGGGTAAAAAAAGTAGGATCGGCAGCAAAAGTTCTTTCAATGCCCGAATTACGATGTAACACCAGTAAGAACTAGTGTAAAAGAAGTCACATGGGCACAATAAACAAGCGATCTGAACTCTAATCAAAGCAGACATGTACAAATTACTCAAAAAAGGTAGTTAAGTTAAGTTACTGAGTATTCACGCCAAAAGTAATTGGAGTAGAGTAGAAATTACGCATTTGTAATAGTAATTGAGTAAACTACTAACTACTGTAAAAAGTAGCGAGTTACTTTGAAGTTACTTTCGAAGTTACTTTTTTATATTTTTGTAGTAGCAAAATGAACAGCAGTTTTGATCCATGAAAAACCCTGCGAGCCTAAAATAAATGCAGTCATTTTATGGCTTGCGTTTTCACCAAAATAATTTATTCGCTCGCAGAAGCAATTGACTTTCAAAGTTCTTGATAGGAAAGTTTTCCCCTTTTCCTTCTAAAGACGTCCCCAGCCAAGCTAAAAAGACGTTCCACCAAGGCGCTGGATGGAACAGCAGCGTTGAATTTGAGAGTGTCGGCATCTTAGGTGTCCATGACGCAACATGTGAGGGTTTGCCTCGGGTAGAGGGTCTTTTATAACAAACTCTCCTCCTGTTTTCTTTTTCTTTGGCAAGTTAAGATTTTTATGACTGGCCCCTCTTTATTCCGACGACGTTCTGAGAGTACGCTGAGCGAGTGCACCCGACCGTCAAGGATTCAAGTCTCGCGTCACGACGATGAGATCATCCGGACGACTGCGCGTCTCGTTGCAGTGCTAGTGCTAGGCTACTGAAAAAAAAGATTTGTTTTGGTTTAACAGAAGATGAACCAAAGTATACTTCGCCGCTGACGCCGGGTCCAACAAAAGGATCTCCCAAGAGTAACTCGCAATCCTCGCCGGCGACTACGGTATTCTGACGCGCCTGACACGCCTGACAAGTAAATCGTTTTTAACAAAGAGGAGGTCGGAAGGACGCGCAGGATTACGTGAACAAGCATCGTCGCTCGTACCGTTGCAGCTGGAAGCGGGAACGTGCTCCCATGAACGGATTATCCGTGCCAGGGTTTGTGCGCGGGGGAGTCCGGCTTTGCAAAGGCGTATGCGCTGACGACGAGGCGGCCATGGGAACTCGCGCACAGCTACGAGGTCATTCCAGTGGCTCCTTTCGTGGAACCCCCAAACCGCTTGAGGCAGAACTCACTAAAGGCAGGCAACATGAAAACAACAACAACCCTCGGAGTGTCCCCGTCTTTCACGGTTGCAGCCGGAGGCGCGGCGCCTGCGTGCATTACCGGATTAGGTCAATACCCGACCAAGGCTTGTTAAGCATGTTTTCACTGCGTTCGTGCGCGCCGGTGTTATTCTTTAGCTGCTCGCCACCTTGGCCCAAGGACGCCTGTGATGCAGTTTCTACGGCTGCCGAGTGTAAGTGCGTGGGAACGGAATGTGAGGGGGCCCCTTGTTCGGGAATGCCACTTCATCTGCCGGCGTCTTATTCATTTCTGCGCTCAAACTTTCGTGATGAGCAAAATTAGCACTAGATTTTGAAAGTAGTTAGTAATTTGAGTAGAAGTTACTTGGAAAAAGTAGTTAAATTAAACTACTAATTACTCAAATCAAGTTGTAATTGAAAGTTACCAAGTTACTCGGAAAAGTAGTTAAACTACAGTAGTTTGAGTAGAGTAGTTGAACTACGTCCAAGTCTGAATCAAAGCGACACAGACAAGACGCAAACACAAACTACAGCCAGCAGGAAGGATACTTACACGAGCTTAGTCAGCGAACGAAAAGAAAAAGACAGACATACACTTCATGCCAGGCACGTGCCCTATTGAAAATATTTCTAAAGGGCCCGTCAGCCTTGAAGGATTATGGGACCTCACAGGCCTTCAAAACCCTTCAAAAATACCCTACAGAAAAACCCTTCAGCGATACCCCATAGAAAAACCCTTTATCCCCACAGCCCTTCAACCAGTCAGACCTTTTAGCCCATCAACCCTTTAGACGCCCAAATGACTGTGAACCATAAACAAAAATGCAGTTCAAAACATTATTAAAACTTCATTGCAGACATTTAGTTGTACATACATATTACAGCTGAAAAAGGCGATAAAAAGCAACGTTTGTTGAAACCCGGCGCCAGGAGCTGTAGACGAAAGAGATCATATCAAATAGGGACAACTGACTTTATCACAAAGAAAAATATATTTCAAAGTACTCACAATGCCGCTGGGTATATTCCTGATGTACGGTGGTTCAGCTAATAAAACCGAGCAGGTGCACCTCACGGACACATACACAGTCCCAGTAAGCACGTTTAGCGAAAACGACGAACTCGCAAGCAGCACCCGTCGCCGTTGAGAAATCCTCAGCACAGTCACGGTTTCGGCCATGATGACGTCGCGCCGGCGTCTTCGGCGTATTTTTCGCTCGCTGGATGCTTCTGAAGTCGGACGGACGAAGAGGCGCAAGGAACAAGGCGGGACAGCGGCCGTCATCCACCGTTTCAGGAACCACAGTGCCATAATCCCGGTGCGCAGGCACAACATGTT
>JAZHYW010016909.1:0-132874 GCA_037355805.1 Ixodes ricinus | reverse complement strand
AGCCGCCTAATCAAAGGGTTTAGACAAAAAGATCGCAAACACGCACGCACACTAAAAATGCAATGTCACGACGCGTTGAAAATTAGTCGCTAGTTTTTTAGGCAGCAGGAGTTTCGTACGGCGAGATTGTTTTCCGAAATGAGACCCTGTAACTGTAAATGAGACAGTATACATGTATCATCTACCCGCTGTTGATGAAACTGCTAGCCGGTGATTGTGTATCACTATTGCGTACATCACGCAGTAGTGATAAATGACCGCACGCCGGTGCGATGATTATCCAGATGGGGGATTGAACATTGAACCTATGCCCCCCCCCCCCCCTTTCCCTGCAGGTTCTGCAGAGTGAGCTCCAGGCTTTGAACGGAGCTCTCGCTCGCGCATTTCTCCACGTGCTCCGAGCTGCATTGCGCAAACGCACTGGGCCCCCGACCCACAAGCTTTTACCGTATAGCGCAAAAATTGACCGAACGTAATCTGAGTGCGGAGGCTAAAAGGATCTACCGATGAAAATTATCTGTTTGCCGCTAGGAGCACCCTGGTCGGGGCGAGCGGGCTTGAGATATGTCCGCTTCTTTCCTCATAGGAAAGGAACGGTCCTGCTTTCGGAACATGCTCCACCCATCGCCGGAGATGAGATCGGTGTGTTGCGATCTTTGATTGCTTTTTAATAGAAGAGTCGGCCGCGTATCATCATGATTTAGGGAATTCTATGATGCTTAGAGCCAGCAGAGGAGTTATCGCCATATTTAGGCTAGAGTTCCTGTATAGACTCCCTACGGGAGCCAGAGTTGCCCGTCTGTTTTCCACGTACCGCCGTGCCGCTATTCGCCGAGATCCGATCACGTGATGAGCCGGATCAAGTGCCGTGCAGGAAAGTAGACGTTGCGCGCGCCCCGCCGAACGTTTCCCTGCTTTTGAGCGCGCCGCGCGCTTCGAACGCGCGGCGCTGCTATTCGCCGAATTCAGTCACGTGAGGAGCAGGATCAACATGCCGTGCAGGAAAGACGGCGCTACGGGGATGAACATGCAACTCTGGCTCCCGTAGGGAACCTATACAGGAACTCTAATTTAGGCGATTTCAGAAACCTCTTCAGGGCACCTTTAACTTTCTTTTCGCATCTGGTATAAGGTAAGGATTTATTACACCTAACAAATCTATAATACAGGTTGACCATAAAGGCTTTTTTTCCCTTATTAAGGAAATTCTTATGATAGGTAGGAGCACGTAAGTTACGGTGCTACGTAGGCCGACTCATAGAGCGTTTGTTTATTTCTTGTTGTTATGATGACTCAGCAAATACGTGTTTCAACATGGTTTTAATGAAGAAGATATCGCAATGTGTTCTGTGCTAGTGCTACCGTGAAAGTAAATAGCCGGTTAAGCCGGGGTCACACTGCTTAAAGGGATACTGAACCAAAGAATTTAGTGTCCATAATAAGTGGCGCACGTTCTTTCCACGAGCCAGCAGCCGCCGGTGTGCGCGAGTCACACGCAACGAAAATGACGTCAAAGACCTCCATTCGCGCTTAAGAGGACAGTGAAATGCATGGGCTTCGGGCCAAAGGAGAATAAAGACAGGCTTTTCATCTCTACAAGTGAAAGCTACGTACTTGTTAGACCAATGAATTGCTTACCTTTTACACCAGACACCACTGGGTAGATGAAAAACTTGTCTTTATTCTCCTTTGGCCCGAAGCCCATACATTTCCCTGTCATCTTAACCGCAAATGGAGGTCTTTGACGTCACTTTTGTTGCGTGTGCTCGCGCACACCGGCGGCTGCTGACTCGTGGAAAGAACGTGCGCCACTTATTATGGACACTAAATTCGTCGGTTCAGTATCCCTTTAACATCATACGAAAGACAGTCTGCAAACAGATTCACCGGAAGATCCGTGCTTCCAATGCCGCATGGCGTTGAGTGGGAGGAGACACTCGGGCACGCGTCATTTGAGCCACGGACGCTGCAGTGACTCGTGTTTGCAGACCGTATTTTGTACGGTTATATAGAGTGTATTCACTGGCGGCCATATCCGTGTGCGCTAATGCTGAGTACGTGCTGATGGCTAGCTTCCACAGTTATTTTGCAACGTGCACCCCGCACCATCAAGATTGCCGGTCTTGACAACCTATCAATGTGAGCTCGTTCTGAGCATGCGCTCTAAACAGTGACCTCAAATATGGCGGCCCCTATATACAGTTCAACGACAGTCCAGAAATTAAAACACGAACGAGATCCACTCTCATTCCATACGTCATAGACGACGAGTTGACTTCCGAGGAGAGCGTCGAAAAGCGGTTATAACATGCCGTCAACAGTCTCATCATTTACCTTATAGGCCTGTCGGCCGACACTGTCACGTCACCTACGCTGCCAGTCTCTTCAAACTCGGCACCCCACGCTTCGAGACTCTTAACAACCGGAGGGTCTTGTTCATATGGTCTGTTCCACTTTATTCTCTGTAGACACTACCATTTGATGTAGCCAATCAAGCAGCTCCAAAAGTGGGTCACCACGACGCTCGTTGTCTTTGTGGCTTTGCTAAGACCGTTTAACCAGGGACGCACAGAAAAAAAAAAAAAGAAGCGCAGAAACGCGGCGCGGGTGACATACAAATTATACAATATATGGAACGCACAAAAAGGCGCCGCGACGATTCACTTTTGGCGCTCTGTGAATGGCTCCATAGAATCATATACTCGGTCACGGTCGGACTTAAAGTGAGTATTATTTTTGGACTGCCCGGGAAGGGGTCGAAGGACCGGCGATTTACTTTCTCTTTGCAGTTTTCTTTTTTTCAGTCAATTCAAACATGCCAAGCCTCAAGTACACTAAAGTTGGTGACAGGTTAAGAGTAAAGTGAAAGGTCCTCTTCCTCTTTCCACTGTAGTAGAGCAAACGCTGGAGAGGAGACGACCTCCTCTCCGCCGTTCGCTCTGCTAAAACGGGAAGAGGTGGGAGGAGCTTCCACTTTACTCTTAACCTGTTGCGGATTATACACTATTTCCAAGAAGCACTTGGTTCCAGGAACATCTTCCGAACCCACTCACCGGGTTTGTGGCTATAGTCTCTTATGCTAACCCTAACCGAGTGAACTGTCGATTCGTGTCTCTGAGGTGTTTCTGAAGTCATTGTATTCGAGAGCTCATTTTTAGGCAAAGAAAAAGGGCTACAATTTTGTTTACGTACCAGGGTGATTGGGTTCACGCCTTGTTTTGCTCGTTGTCATTGGTGTCACGCGGGCTAGGGCAGAAAGTCGGAACGTGAATATTTTCTATGGTCACTGGCGAGGGGAGAACGACAGGGAGGAGCTTCAGGTGTCTCCCGGTCTCCAACGCTAGCGTCCTATCTTTGACAACGCTTCGGGGCTTCGTGCAATTTGAGCGCAAGCGAGCAGCCGAAGCAATGCAGAGGGCGTGAGTGCTGGAGCCAGGGTGTTCCAAAGACACGCCTCGCCGCTCTCGCTCTGTCAATGACTGTTAATGGCATTCCCCGAGGCTATTGCAAATCAAACTGCAGTAGCGAGATGAACATGCGCAAACATGGCCAACAGACCTTTTTCCGAAGTTGTGAAATGATGCATAGATTATGCGCTGCCGCCATTAGTTGGTCTCATCGCTTCCGGCGTGAAGCCCGTGATTGGCTCCGAGTTCGCGCCGAGCACCGACGCAGCCTAGTGTGGAACGCGCTTCGAACCGAGTAAGCTCCGAATGCTGACGAGGCGCTTGTGTTCAATACGTGCTCATAGTGCATGACCAACTAATGGCGTCCGCACATAATCTAAGCATCATTTCTAAATTTCGAAAAGGATCTATTACGATACAGCTTTATTTTGAACCCTCTACGTATTCTAATTATGCTCAACTCACCTAACGTAAGAATTTGAGCCAGATTTCGTGCGTCTCAACACTATCGTCACGTTGAAGGCCTCAGAAACGCAGGGCGTGGTTTAGTACGTTGATTCTTCTTGCTTGAGAAGTGTCCGCTGACAATTCTGTCATCATGCCTGCGGAGAAACTCCGCGTCTTTTCTCCTGATCAACTGAGCAGTGTGACGGCGGCTTTACAAGCCGCCAGACACGTCAACGATCGAGCCGGTCATAAAGCTGCTTCCGGAGCCGCACAGAAACTTGACGACTTGGGCCACGTCTTCCGGAAGACCAGGCCTTCCCAGGGGAATGTTTGCCGCGGCCTGGGCCAGACGCTCAGCGGCGTTGCTGTTCGACAGGGTCATCGGAGTTTCCACGAAACACGGCTGCACCGCGTTGACGCGAATGCCGTGGGAAGCCAGCTCCTTGGCGGCAACCTTGGTGAGCGCCACGACCCCCGCCTTGGAGGTCGAGTACGCGCTCCCGCGCTTGTGGATTATCTTCACCATCATGCTGGACATGTTCACGATGGCGCCGTCGGTGACTCGCTCGGCGATCATGGCTCGGCCGGCCGCTTGGGTCATCAGGAAGGTCCCTGAAAGATGGCGGGTCGATAGCTTGAGAGTTCTGGAGTATCCGAAGCTTTATATAGACGTTTGCAAGTACTGTCTCTGGGCGCCGCCATCTTGCTGCTGGTGTGGTAGATCGTCTGATAATCGAGCACTGTTGAGACCGTGGGCACTTCAAAGGCAATGCTTGACTATCAGACGATCTACCCACACCAGTAGCAAGATGGCGGCGCCCAGAGCCGTACTTGCAAACGTCTATACGCCTCCCGAGTAGCCTGCTGCTGCCAGACAGTGCACGGAAGCTAAAGGAACTCCGTGACGACATCGACACTTGCCGGCTACCATGACGTCATTTTTTGCCCGTTCGGGACCACTTTTGATATATAAGCGGGATAGCACATGCTAAACGCACCAGCCGAAGACGCGCTACAGGCGCCATGATAAGAGTGGAAGGTTGACGTTGTTCGCAGCTTGCCATTCATCATTTCGGCAGAGTGTCCTTGGCGGATATGCCAACGTCGCGCTGCCGAAATAGTGACGAAACGCCCGAAACACGGTGCATCACTCTTCGACGCATCATTAAAGGCGGCTCTTTCTTCAATCAATTTCAAAATCCTTTCGCAAAAATAAAAAGAGAAACTGATTTAGGAATTATTTTTAAAACCGTAGTTATAAAAAAGTACTTTAAATTGGTAGTTTTAAGTCGTAGCTGCCTTATATGCGGCAACTGCAACACGACACATTAATCCACTAATAAAAATGGTATGACCATATCTTAGCTAATGAGCCAACTTACTGTGACGGTTATTCCCTCATCTGATGATCGTCGAGCCTGACAAATACATGATGAAGACGGCACTCGTGTGACGGTCACCTCTTTAAAACCTTATATATGTTCAAAGTAAGACCAGACAACCTGTATTTTATTTGGATTGAATGGGAAAAAAATGGTTACCCCTCTGATAAAAATTTGATGGTCAAGGCAAGTTTGTAGAAACCACAGAGGTGATTATCATGATGAATGTGATAGCATTTATCGTTGCACACCACCTATGTGCCACACGTTGCACACCGGCTATGTGCTCTAGTACAATTTTGTGGGGGATCGGTGGCCGAGTGGGCTAGCGCACAACAGCTCGGAGCACCTGGAGCGAAAGCTTGCGCTGCAGAACTCCAGGAATTTTGGGTTCAATTCCCACCCCTGCCCGTTTCGATCTAAATGAGCATCGTACCGGCGTGCGGTCGTGTATCATTACTGCGTGGTGCACGTTAAGGACACCAGGCTAGCGGTTGTACTGCACTGGCTAAATTTCTCATCTACAGCGAGTGACTCGTCGCAACTCTGAAATGGCTGACCAACTACACGCTGTATAAATATCCACACAACCCCACTTATTGTTATTACAATTTCGTGCATACGTCACGTGACGTCAGGTCACGTGACCTAACGTCCTCTATGGACGTCAGGCTCTTAGTGGACGACGCTCTAAAGGACGACGTTAAAGGCGACATCTAGGATGACCTCTAGAAAGCCCTCAAGGACGCCGTTGAGGAAACGTGCTAGACGACGACGTCAAAGATGACGTCTAGGACAACCTCCAGGACGACCTCTAGGGTAGTCTAAAGGACGACCTCAAGGATGACCTCAAGGACGACGTAATAGGAGACGACGTCAAAGACGACGTCTAAGACGACCTCTAGGACGACGTCGAGGACGACGTCAAGGTCGTCAGGTTCTTCGAAGAGGGTGCGAATGTGGAGAAGTGCATGATGCCACTCCGCATACGCGCGACGCAATAGGGCGCAAGCACACTGAGCTGAAATGGTGTGTACTGCGCATACCTATAGTGTGCATTAGGAGGCCAGAATATACATAGCTCAAAATCTTTAGTAGTAGCTTAATAATGCTATCGAATTGAAATTTGAGATCGCTACGTGCCGGCGCCGATTGTTCCAGCCGCTTCGATAGATCCACTCGGTATGCAAACCGTATAAATTATCATTGTACTCGCGCGAAGCAACAAGCTTCATTCCTGGAGACAGCTACGCTTAAAAGGCAATTCCGCGCCTAAAATAGTCCGAATACGCCGCCATATATGAGGTGCAAATGGCAAACAACCTTGAGGTTGATCCGAATGGTCTTATCGAAGTCCTCCTCGCTGGTGTCGACGAGGGGGGTTGTCAAGCTGCCGATCCCGGCGCAATGCACCACGACGTTTGGCGCGCGGCCGTAGGTAGTCCGAACATTCTCGAAGAGGGAATTCACCGACGTCGAGCATCCGACGTCCACCTTAAAGGCACGATGTCGGTGAATGCCTGGAAAGTGCATACATGAGGCTCTCAGTAAACGAGGCAGCGAACGCATTCGTCAGATGAAAATTGTTCTTGCAATGCTGGTACACTGCTCATACATGCGCTCATAGATGCTGCTCATACATGCTGCTCATACATGCTGCTCATACATGCTGCTCATACATGCTGCTCATATGCTGCTCACACTGCTCACATACATGCTGGCAGTGGTACACTGCTCATACATCCTAATAAAAACACCATCTTCCCAGAGGAACCATGGGGTGATGCGGAGCATCGTGTTGGTTCCGAGGAAAGAGTCAGTTGCGTGCTGACGTCGAGAGATGGCGCCACCGACTGATCCCCTACGCGAGCCTTCGTCGCGGCTCGCGGCAGAGAAATTTCGAACGCGCGGCGCTCGCCGTTTATTTTTTATTTTTTTCACACTTGAAGGAGAGGAGATTAGAGGAGGAGAGTTGCGCGTGCGCGCGCGGTGTGAGTAGAAGCCAGCGAACGCGCAGTGCACGCAGCTGGTAGAGAGAGAGAGAGCGGAGAGAGTAACAGCGCAGCCGTTGGAGAGAGGGAAGGAGGAGAGTTGCGCGTGCGTAGTGGGGAGTGCGGACTACAAGGCCGCGGGACATAGACTCCGAGCAAGAGATGCTCCGCATCTAGAAAAAAAGAAGAAACGCAGCTTTCGATGCAGATATGATGCCAGAGTTATCTGCGGCCCCGTCTCGAGCATGTCTGCTTCATGTGCATATAGACATATATGCTTCGGACATGTATGCCTCGAGCAAGCAATGGAGCAGACGCTGGAGGCCGCGGGCATTCCAAAGGCACGCCATGTCATTCTCACGCTGTCAATGAGTCTATAGCTATAGGTGTTCGAAAACGAGCCTAGTAAACTATATGCTACTGATGTTAGCGATACATGTAAGCGATTCTGGTCAAATTGCCATTAAGTTCGCAGATTAAAAAAAAAAAAAATGCTGGAATATTTGGGACATTTTTTTTTCGGTAGTAATTTTTTTCTTTTATTCATGTTTCAAGTTGTTTTATATTTGTCACTACACAAACCTGTTCCTGTGCTGAATTGAGGACCAGTGTCGAAACTGCACGATACGCGTATATTTGGAAAAAGCTCGGGGAGCAACTGGAGAAGCAAATTTCTTCAATATGTTTGGTGCGTTGTTGTTGTTTTTTTTTTGGACGTCGCATGCTGGTTGACGGGGGGAAAGAGAGGAGGAAGAAAAGGGGGGGGGTGGAGAGGCTTAGATAGCAGCTTCTCAGTGATTCACGCGGATAAAGTCTAGCGAGTCCCTGCATAAGCACCCCCCCTACACACACACGCACACACACACACACACGCACACACACACACACTTCTTCAGGGCAACTTTGGGCATTGCATACTGATGTTCGGCTTCGACATCGGGTCGAATAATTGTGGCCGTGACACATCTCAGAGCTTTGATAGCTCCGGATAAGATGGTGCTACCTGTCGAACCAAACGGCACTGAACGAGTCCCAGTCAGACTCGGAGCGTCAAACTAATTTTTAAATCTCTTGACAGTAGACATGGAAACAGTCGCTTCCATCTACAAACGCTAGAAGAAATATGGCGGCGCCCAGAGGCCGCCCTTGCAGACGTCCATACCTGACAGAGATGTGGCAGTGGCGGTTGCGGCGTCCAAGTTGATGTCCGCCACAATCACGCAAGACCCTTCGCCAGCGAGGGCATGGCAGACGCTCTTGCCGATGCCGCTTCCGCCTCCGGTCACGAGAGCGAGGTGAGTCGAGGAGGTCTCCGGGGAGGCAGACATGGCACCGGAAGCAACCAGAGGCAGTCTATGAACTCGAGGACCGTAGGTGAGGCACTGCGCACCCAGGAACCGATGTTGCTTGGAGTGGACTAGTTCGCCGCAGAAAGGAAACAGATGTTGCGAACGCTGTTTCGTATTTTTATTACGAACTTTGATGTTGGCGACGTTGACATAGGCACAGGTTAATGCCGTTTTCTGATCGTTACAAATAAGGTACCAGGACTTCGCCCATCATGGGGCTCACCGTAATTGTTTTAGAAAACCAGGGCGGAAAAAACAAAATTTTGTATCTTATTATTTTGAGCAACAGTAAGCGAATTGCAGCTCGTTCACCTGTGTATTTTAACCGCTCACGTGTGCACAAGCGCAGACTTCCATTATATGGAAGTCTGCGCTTGTGCACACGTGAGTGCATCCCCACTCAATGATACTTTAAATTTGTTTATGCTATATAGAATGCACTCTTTTTGTTTTTCGGATTTCTGTCTGCAACGACTGTGCATGCCATCTATTTAGGTGATTAATAACTGTTTTGCAATCTCGTGCATATTAATATATATATATATATATTCTTTTTTTACTGCTGCAATGCCAATGTACGGGGCCGAGGGCTGGTCAAGCCTCCTTTGAGGCTTTTACCCTTTGCTCCACCATGCTTCATGGAAAATAAACTATTATTATTATTATTATATATTTTTTTCCCAGAAGTGATTTCATCTGTTTATGTAATTACACAAAGATAATGATAAAAAAATTACACGAGTACACTCAAAGACTGCTTACGTGTAGGATGACGTAAGCATTATAGTCCCGCAGGAAAAATGTTTTCTTGTAAGGTTTCTTCAAGCATTAAAGAAGGCGAACAGTTGATATAATTAAAATGTTGCACAGAATTGTTAATGAGGACTGTGGAATAGAGCTTAATAAATATATTTCATTCTCTACTAGTTCACGCACCAGACGATCTCATTCATTAAATATTGTTCCTTTTCAGTGCCACACTAACTGCTTTAAATATTCGTTTTTTTCTACATAGTATTGAAATTTGGAATAATCTTGATGGGAAAATACGTGCTCTTCCCTATGGTGATTTTATTAGCGCGGTTCTGCCTATTCTTTTCAGTGACGCATGACACTATCGTTTTCATTTTTGTTATGTTCAAGGGCATGTTGTATTGTTTTGTTCGAATGTTAATTGATTGAGACTCTCCTCGCCTTGAGTTTCTTAATATGTGAGTGATTTCAGAGCTCGTCCGTAGTTCTTCACTTCCGCGGTCGAATAAGTCCGTGCACGGCCTCGAAGGACACCGCAAACATTGTAATAATCTAACATTATGTAAAAAAAAAAAAAGTTTGTAATAAGAAAAGTTTACACCGAACGTCTGACTGTAAAAAATAATACTGACTTCATCGAAAGTCAATGTCAAGAAGTCAACAAGAATCAAGTACTTTGATTTGGCGTCGCTGTATGACTCGTAAAAAGGTACTACGTTTTCAGAATCTTTTTTTTGTGTGAAAATGTTAAACAATATTTTTACCATTGTGTAGTGGTCGTACTGCACATGCATTATAGAAAAAAGAAATAAGATGTTTGCAGACATGTTCCAACTATACGTAGGTATGAAGCAAACATGCTTCGAACATGATTGACGCGTGTCCGCACTCCGCAGATACGTCTGTCATCATGCATATGCAGCAAACGCCGTGTCTTTTGTATGATGTGACCGCGGCTTTACCCTCACATATTGATTGCTCGCAATGGCATGGTTGTATTCACAGTTTTTCTTTCATGTGAAACGCTTTTTGACTAGATGTTCGGCATTTCGTGAAGCCCAGAAATGAAGCCTGGATAAAAGCGTGGCCGCGAGGCTCGACACCGCTTGGTTGACGGAATGGGCGGAGGATGAGGGACGTGCTCGACGCTGATTGGCTAACGGGGAGGTCATATGTGACCAGGAGTGGAGTGAGGAGGAGAGTTAGGCGAGGTGGGAGAGGAGGGGCGGGTTACAAGTTTCTGCAAGATCACCAGGTTCATCATTTCAAGTGTACACGTGCCACGCGTTAAATTATCCGATAAACAACGCCGTGAACGTAGGCGTTTGGCTGAACATGATAGACGTGCTTCTAAACAATTATATAAACTCTTGTGATGCCAGAACGTTTCACGTGTGCAACACAATTGCCTAGCAATTTGCCATACAGTTTTTTTTATTCCTTTTCACACTTCTTGAATTAATGGTTCCGTTTCAAATACCATATCCTCCAGTGACTTCGATGGAAGCCCCCGTCACGAAGGAACTGTCCGGACCGCAAAGGAACGTAACCACTCGGGCAACCTCCTCCGGCAGGGCCGCCCTTCCGAGCGGGGTGTTGGCGATGTCCTTCGCCTTGGCTTCTTCGCTGTTGTTGGCGGTCATTGGCGTGTCCGTGTAGCCCGGAAGCACGGCGTTGCAGCGGATTCCGTCTCCGCCCAGCTCGAGCGCCAGAGATCTGGTGAATCCTTCGATGGCCGACTTGGACGCTGAGTAGGCGCTGTGCTGCGCAGAGCCCGTCTTGCCCCAGATGCTGGCGATGTTCACTACACTGCCTCCACCGGGGACCTTGTTGGCGAGCATTTCGCGAACGGCGCATTTCGTCACCAGGAACGTACCCTGAGTAATTAGAAATGGTGCGTTTGTTTGGTAAAGTACAAAAAGCGGAAAATCGTGTCACAAAAAAAAAGATCCGAGACACTGGACTGGGGGCGCATGCGCGGCGTCTGTTACCCCGCAGAAGAACGTCACTGCACATGCTCAGAGACGCGCTCCACGGCCCAGTAGACAAAGATGGCCGCTCACGGAAGGCGATTGCGCAGCGACTGAAAGTTACCCTGCATTCATTTCCAGCTCGTATGCTGCAAGAGTTCGTGGGGTTACCAAAGCAACCATGCAGCGAAACAAACGGCGCGTCGAAACTTGAGCGTCTTATTATCGTTCCACAGCCAATAGTGGAGAGTTTTAGAGAACCGTTTTCGCACTTCCCATGCGGTACGGTGATGGGCCCTCCCGATACGAACTGCGCATGCGCTACCACAGAAGACTCGCATATGCGCAGTGCGTACCGGTGGGCCCACCGTATACACCGTATCGGATGTGCAAAAACGGTTCCCTAAAACTTTCCATCTCCGGTATCTCCGATAACAGGGAGTTTTAGTGGACCGCGTTTTCCCCTCCGCTAACCCTCCACCACAACGAAGAAACTGGCCCTGCGCCTGCGTGCCGGTGGCCTTGGTTGTAGAGTTCCCTGTGGCGGATGGGCTTAGCGGAGGGGGAAACACGGTCTACTAAAACTCCTTAACGATACGATGTGCGCCCAAAGGCGTCGGCGGAGTATCGGGAATCGTTATCGAAGATATCGAAACGATCGACTAAAATGCCCTATTGACCGCAGCTTTCGAATCGTTCCTCGGACGCCCCAGTGTTGTAGTGGAAGGAAATTTATTATTTTTCCTTTTTAATTGCTAGCCTGAATCCGTCACCGCGTTTCCGACTTAAAATTTCTATATGCGAAGGAGGTGCCTATATTTAGTATTAATTTGAAATCTGTTTTTTTTTTTTTTTCTCTGGGGTTGAACGGGATATTTTACACTGAGAGAGAACTTTTTAGCGCAGATTCGTGGAAGAACCGTGGGTCTTACCTTGATGTTGACTCCCATGATTTCATCGAAGAATTCTTCAGACATGTCAACGAGAGGAGAGCGTTTCAGGATGCCAGCGCAGTTGACAACAATGCTTACGGGGAGGGAGAAGGACGTCTTGATGTCGTCGAACAGGGCAGTCACGGACTGCGAGCGCGCCACGTCCACAGTGTATGCCCCATGACCACCTGGGTAGTCAAACCATATAGAATTTAAATGTGGACGCCTTCTCACGTTCACACTGACGAGGACAGTCTAGAGTCTATACACCATTTCGGTTTTAATTCTAAAGAGTACAGTTGAGACTATGCAGGTGCCTATTGGCGACGTGAGCGATCGAAAGCGTCGCTGTGGTGGGCCTTCCACGATTAGCCGAATGCTGACTATGACGTCAGCAAATGATTTCTCATCGACAGAAAAAAGAGTAATGGAAAAACTCCAGTTTTGACGGTGTTGGCAGCGTCGGTTTCAGAGCGTAATGATTTCAAGCTTACACCATGCTCATTACAATCACCATAGAACTTGTTGTCGCAAAATAATGACGTCACGGGAGGGAACCATAGGAGGGCGCTACCAAAACAACTCGCCGCCAATTGCAGGGAAACAAAGGCCGGGGAGGAGGAAGCAGACGGAACGTAGGAGAGGAGAGGGAAAACTTCCTCCTCTCTCCAGCGTTTCGTCTGCTTCCTCCTCCCCGGCCTTCCTTTGCCTCGCCCTACCTTCCTTAGTTGCAACAGACTATAGTTGTGTGCAGCGCACGCGGAGGCGACGCCAGGTGAAGAAGAGAAAGGGCGAGCAACTAGAAAGACGGGGCGGGAGGGAGAGGGCGAGGTGAGAAAGGAAGAACACTGGGAGTGTGGGAACGTTGAGAGGAGAGGAAGTTTCTCTCCTCTCCCCAGCCTTCCTAGTGCTTGTCTTTTCTCGCCTCGCATGGCGTTGTCTTCGCCTGTACTGCACGCAAGTATAAACGGAGTATAGACGGACATATGCAAAGAGCCATAACAAAAAACCGCTTTAACTGAAGAGCCGCAGTAAAATGTGGCATGGCAAGTTTTTTCTGATTTGTTTTATCTGAGCTGGTAGCACAACAGGTTCCACTCAGAAAGCGATAGCTGATTAGGTCATAAACACTGATGTCCATTTTCCTGAAGTCCTCAAACATAACGTCGCCGCTCGGTTGGCCGTATATTGATCAAATGCGAGCCTTTCAAAACTAAATTTGTCACTGCAACATTTCAAAAATGTCTTCCTCAGGCTGGGTTGTGATCAGAAAGTCAAAACTTCACCATGTATAGTTCAACCGGTAGGTCCGGGAATAGCACAAGCACTGACACAAACGGACCATTTGTGGCGGCGATGTTTCTTTTGATCTAATCTTGCGGGGGAGGGGGAGATGGAGGGGAAATATAATTACCAGGGAGCCGTGATTCGCACTTGGAACCGCTAAGAATCGCACGCGGCTCTCGAGCCGCAGTTTGGCTCCCCGGTCACTCACCCGCTGTCAGCTCCGAGACCGTTTGTTTTGCCTTGTTCGAGTCAATGTCGCAGACGGCGACCGTGACTCCCTGCCTGGCGAGATCGTGGCAGATCGCTCGGCCGATGCCACTTCCACCGCCGGTGACGACTGCGAGGCGGCCAGAAAGAGCCATTGCCCTCCAATGCGGCAGGCGCGAGCTGGGGGGATGAGTGGCCGTGAGAGACATGCACTGGCAGCCCGTGAAGAGAACGAGAGAACGCGCTCCCTTCCCTCTACGTGTTCCTTCTTTCTGGTACGCCGGCTCCGGTAAAAAAAAAAGAAAAAAAGAACCTCCTCAGACGCTTCTCGCCGTCTGATACGAGGTCACGTGACCTACGAGGGCTGGGGACAACCGCGATACGAATACGTCGCGATAAGCCACGGTCGCGCCGCCGACACATCATCGTACAAAAGGCAGTCTGGAGGCATTGTCTGAGGTGTGTCGTACAAAAAACTGCAACTCATCTGCTTCTTACGCTGAGGTTGCGGTGACGTCAGCAGAAGGACGCCGAGCTCTGATTGGCTCTGATTGAAAGGATAGTGGGTAGACCTCAATGCTAGATGCCTCGAGGTCTACCCACTATTTTAGTTTCTTCTAGATCAGCCTAGGAGCTCGGCCGACTGACATCATCGCAACCCCTGTGCAAGAATCAGATGAACTTGCACTCTGCATTCCGACACCGTGTCTGCGACGAGTGCCTTTTGTATGATGTACGAGAGCAGTGTGACTGCAGCCTTGTATTTCTGTATCGAGATACATTTTCAAACGATGGATATGTAGCTCAGTATACTGAAATACATATGCGGTGCATGGATTGTCTCGGAATATACCCTGCCCATTTGTCTTGTTACATTTGTTGTCAAGAATGAAATGTCAGGATTTTACGTTTTAGTGCACATGATGGCTTCCTTTGGATCGTATACCGTCTGCTACGCTCCATCGTAAGGTGTAATTTCGAGTACGCGCATAAAATTGGCAGCTAAACAAGAGAAGGAAAACTTTTTGATGTATGTTTTCGGACTTAGTTTATTTTTTTTTATTTTTTTTAGAAAGGGAGTTACGAGTACGAGCTATTTCTGTTCTTTACTGCCCGACTAGAATCCGCATTAAACAAATCTCATATACAGCACACCTTAGGAAAACACTGACGGGGGATTTATGCTCGTAAAGGTTTTCATTTGACACATGAGTTTATGCTCGTCAAGGTTTTTATTTGTACGTGATCTACCCAGAACACCATTTGCGGCTCGAATTTTGTTTTCTTCCCGCCCGAAACAACCGATCGAGAACCGGCCTGTTTGAGTCGCGCTCACTCTCTTCTCCATGGTCACGTGCCGTTCTCTATGGTTTAGACACAACCATCAAATATAATCAAAGTCGTGGGTAATCGAAGGCACGCACTCAATATAAAAAAATATATATATGATACTTTTTTTTCTGGTTTGTAAATATTTGCAAATGCGTTGATCGAGGGGAAAAAAAAAGGTTGCACAGTCACGTGATCTCTGGCAACGCTCTCCTCCTTTAGTTTTTTTTTTTTTACCTTATTAAAATTATACATGACGCTGTAGCAAAACATTGATAAGGTAATCTTCTGACGCCATGTTAAAACGCCTGGCAAAAAAATATAAAAAGAAATGGGTGAGGGGGTGTCAGTGTCCCTTTAACAAATGTTTGGTATGTTTCTCACAAAAACGCTTGTATCATGCGTAAATAATCATAAATGTACTTTGTCATTTATAAAATTCATTACATCTCTTCATAATGAACGGGTCATAAAAAACAAAATCTTAGTATAGTTTTTATCCGTAAATAGTCATCCACACAGCGTAAACATTCATCTTTGAAGCATGCATCGTCCGTGGACAGAAAACAGGTCTGTCTGAGCTTCAGCAGGGGCAGAACGATTCTCTTGAAGCGGAGTGCTATGCCTGAATTTATTTTCTGGCCGGAAACGCACATGCTTTGGTAGCGCATGTGCTGCGGTTCCAGTTGAAGCTTTTTCGAGCAACGAGCGCCGTCTGGGTGGGGGGTTTGTCTGCGCGTACTACAAACGGAGGGGCAGCCCAACAAGCCTCAGCCCATCAGAGCACGTTGGCATCGTTCCGCTGTATCGGTTGTTATTGCTTTTTGTGTCCGATATACTACCAACAACAAAAAAAAATTGAGATGACTTTTAAGACTTCTTACGTGTAAGAATGCGAAAGCATTCGTACTCGCCGCGTATTCCTACAAGCAATCACGCTCCCCGTCTGCGCAGGCGCTGCCCCGCCCCCCCCCCCTGCTCTACGGCTTGCGTGACCTTGCATCTGCATTACTGTTTTTCTTCGTGTTTTATTTTTATCTGAGGCGCGTCCGCTTTGATCTTAAGCGGCCCCGCGGCGGCTTCCGTGACGAAGCATCTGATATGACGCGTCACAGCCCAATGGAATTTATTCGTTGTCTCGCTGCTACAGACGACAGACTTCGCACTATGGGACAGGGGAATTTAGGGGCCGTTTGGCGGGGCTTGCAGCAGATAACGCCGGTTCGCTCCATGGGACAGTTAGTGCTTTCACATTAAGAAATACACGCAAAGGTAGGTTGTTGAACATAGGTTTGTCGAGCGAGACGGAGAACCCTGGAAATTGCGACAGCGGGAAGCAAGATGTTAGAACAGAACGAACAATATTTGAGAATTGTAAGCAGGCGGAGAACAGCTAGGAGAGCCCCAAATCTGAACAGTCGTGCCTCCTTGCCTTGCCCGGACGATGGAAAGAGTGCGAATGATCAGAGTCCGACTTGGACCGACTCTGACCTCTGACACTCGCGATTCTGTAGGAGGAATACGCCCAGCAACAGAAGCCAACTATCCAAGACGAACAGATTCGACTATGCCTTCAACGATACAGGACACGAAAGTTCCGCCGTACAAAGTTCTTTCCCTAAAGTTGTTCTTTTCTAAAGCTCGAACTCGCGTCACATTTTGACGGAGTTCGAGCTTTCTGCGATGCATTATAGTTTATTTACTCGTGCCGACAAACTCAGGCATTGCGAGGGGGCCCCTCGCAATGTCTGGTTGGTTATATATATATATATATATATATATATCAGGGTGTCGAACCGGAAACCGAACCGGTATTTTTTCCGGAACTGAACCCGAACCCGAACCGTTATATTGTTATCGCGATGAACCCGAACCGGAACTGAACCGGAAAAGAATAACGGTTACCGGCTCATGTCAAAACGGTTCAGCCACGCGCTGTTGACAATGAATGTGCTATCAATGCCATTTGTTTTTTAAGTGCCGTCAACTGACACACACCTCGCTTACATATTTTTCTTCTCCACTCAGTCTTAGGAATATAAACGCTGCATCCATGAATCTTGACAAACGCTGCATCCATGAATCTTGACATAGGAACCAGTATTGCGCTGGTCGCGGCTTGCACGGAAAAAAAAGAACTGGAAAGTTCTGCAAAAAAAAAAAAATCGCGTCACGGGATTTTATTTTTTTACAATCTTGTAAATCCTAAATGCTGCTGTGTGCTCATTTCATAACACGTTTCTAGAACGCGCGAGTTCTTGAAGCTTGCTTCCATCGGAATGAGAAAAGAAAAGGCTGTCGAGTTTGATAATGTTTGAGGGAGAGAAAGAAATTTTATTTACAGTTGAAATGAGCATTCATGAATTATATCTGCTCTTCGCTGTCCCAACCACCGGTCAGAGTATATCGAGCTATGAAGTGTCAAGATTTACATGCCGTATTTTTTTCGTACCGGAAACTCGATAAATGCGGGAAAAAAAAACAGGGATACAAACCCTAGTCGCTCGCGGAGAAGCGAAGCTGCGCGCACTTTCGAATTTGACAAAGGATCTGCCGAGCTTCTGTTGCTTCCGTCGCCTGCCCAGCGTAGTCATGGGACTCAAGCGGGCGCGTGCGCTCAAACCAACGCTCAGCAGACGCTGGAGTTAGCGCCCGTGACAGACAGCCCTGTCATCAGACAGTCGTTGTTGGCCGCTTGCATTGGCTACAGGCTTTTATAAACGTTATGCACTACTAGTTTCGACGATGTATCCCGTTTCGTATGTGCTGATTTCAGATGTTTTATTTGTAATTTATTTTGATGTTGCAATTTGTCATTTATAATTTCCGAACCGGTTCAGCGCCCCGAACCGGTTCGCGGATCGAATTAATCGAACCGGAACTGAACCGGAACAAAATAAATTTACCTGAACCTGAACCGTAACCGAACCCGTATTTTTTCGGTTCGACACACTGATATATATATATATATATATATATATATATATATATATATATATATATATATATATATATATATATATATATACAGAGTGTTTCACGAAAGGTGGATCAAATTCGATATTGCGGAAGCTACGCGTCGCAACAAAAAAGGACTTGTGTCTTTTTTGTCCTGGGCCAGGGGTCTATTTAGGAAAATTATTAAAGTCCGAGATAATTAAATTGTTAATTTCTTTCGCGTAATTAACTTTTTTAATATTGTCTTTATAAGGGCATAGTTAATTGGAGGTCCGGCCCGCGTCATCGAAAACCACTAAATCAACAGTACTAGAACGGCCACGCGCAGCACTTTACGGCTTTCTGAAAAACCGTAAAAATTCGACGGGTTTTGAAGTTTCGGTTTGTTAACGGAGCGCATCTCAGCCCTGGCGGCATCGCGCCCCGTGGAGAGATAGTACAACCAGCCCCTGCTGCGTCGCGCGATGACAGCGCAGCAGAGGTTGGTTGCACTATCTCTCCACGGGGCGCGGACTGCCGGGCCGAGATGCGCTCCGATAACAAACCGAAACTTAAAACCTGTAGAATTTGTACGGTTCTTCAGAAACCATAAAATGCTGCGCGTGCGCATCTATCGTTCTGCAGTTTAGTTGATTTGGTGGTTTTCGATGACGCTGAGCAATTTTCTAATTAAACACTATGCCCTTAAAGACAATATTAAAAAAGTTAATTACGCAAAAATAATTAACAATGTAATTATCTCGGACTTTAATAATTTTCCTAAATAGGGCCCGGGCCTCTGGACCAAAAAGGCACGAGCCTTTTGTTGCGACACGTAGTTTTTGCAATATCGAATTTGTCTACCTTTCGTGAAACACCCTGTATATATGTATATATATATATATATATATATATATATATATATATATATATATATATATATATATATATATATATATATATATATATATATATATAAGGAAGCTTTCCAGCTCTTTAGGAAGGACCATCCCCATTGAGAACTAGGCATCTCCAAATTTTATTCCCTACGACCAAAATGGGTAAAAAAGAGTCCCGAGCACGAGGTGTGCGCATGCATATATTGCGTCCATATTCAGTTGCTTTTAACGGCAATAACAAATGCCTCAAAGAAGACATTTACTGAAGACGACCTCAAGCGCATCTACCTCTGTAGCGCTCCACAGACCGATTGCTTCCTGCGCCGTTGCGAAAAGTGCCAAAAAAAAAAATGCAAAGCGTCTTGCTGCAATCGCTCCATCCCGACGAAGACGAAGAGATCTGTTTCGCGTTATGGGACGCCGGCGAACGCGTCAAAAAGGTTATGGACACTTCCGCCTTCCTAAAGGAATGGGAGTATAATGTAGCGAAAAGTATATGAGGCATTCTTACATCCGTGACCTTCAACGAAGCCTGATACGTGACACAAGAACCGCCTTACCAACCAAGGCAGTGATGTTTCCACTTCGAATTTGCGGAAAATTGGGCACTAATCTTCTCAACCGAAGTGCAAAGTTTTTCATATGGAAAAAAAAAACTCAAGTGTCTCCCATTTTATCTGTGGTTCAGTCCACGCAAGGCACGTAAAGCTTCGCCGTTGTCAGCGATGACACGACACATGACACAGCTCACGTTCTTATAGCCATAGGGGCCATAGAAGAGTACATGTTGATGAACATTACCCAGTCTTTTATGAAATAATTTTTGTATCAGACGGAGCGGCGGCGCATTTCAAGACTCGCTTCCAATTGCACGAACTGTCTCGGAAGCCGTACTCATCGGCAAGATGGATCTTTTCGGAAAAAGCGCTTGATTGAGTAGATTATGTTCTTAAACACCACGCAACGCTCACCAACTTGGGATCTTCGCTCAACTCAACGATTGTCACAGCTAAAGACTTTGTGGAAGTGCTACGTGAAAAAGTAACAAATGTCTGCATGTTCCACCTGTCTGCGGAACGGGTTCGAGAGTTTCGTGCGGTGAAGCAAGCAGAGTGGACCACCGTAAAACCTGTGAGAGGAATCCAGGCATTTCATCCGTGGAAGTCATCATGTGCCGAGAGGCCGGATGTATACATGGCCACTTGCGCAACTGAGAGCTTAAGCTTATGTATCCATAGTTAATGATTTTGCAGAGTGGGGCCGTTTTATTTTTGTGAATTGTAAGCTAATTAATGGTATTCCAGCTCAAAGTCTCTTTTCGCGTAAGTTATAAAATATAAAGTTATAAAATATAAAATGCATGCCATAACCAACGCTCAAAATGTTTGGTGCTGTGCGGCAAAGCCGCTATGACGAAGACGTCGGCTCGGTCTGAGTGAAGGTTTGTCGTAGCTTTCCCCGTTTGGAGGTCATACGTTACTCAATGTTTTGCCGTCACAAGTTAGTTCAAGTCACAGCAAAGTGCCAAGTAGAGTTTAAAAAAAATTGGAGTTTTTTTTTTAAATATCGACGTCCAATTTTGCCACATTTTGAGAAATCAGTTGCATTTCCGGGTTTTTACAAGAAGACAATTAGGGGGAACATATTATCTTTATATATTCGTAAAGAATATTCAAAAACGCGCATTTTGATATGTTTTGTGAAGTAATATGAAAGGTGGTTCATTTGCAAAACAATTTGTGCATGTCTCTAAAACGCGTTTTTATGCCATGTTTGATAATTTTGTTTGCATAAATATATTTTATTGGTACTTCTAATTTTTGTGTATATGTTGTACACCCTCTGTAAAATGTATTAAAAAAGTTATGGTGAAAAAAGTTTTGGGCGGAAACCAGTCGCCGACAAGGTTAACTAAACTAAATGACTTTCTACTACTCATGCCGAAACTCGAGGAAGATGTAAAAACATGGAAGGAAATTCCACCATGGGGAGGTAGAACAAGCAATAGATTCACTAGCAAGGCAAAATGCCGGGGCCTGATGGTCTCTGCAACGAGTTCTATCAAACGTTTAAAAACGCCACTAGCTCGATATTGTTGCATGTTTTTCGGGGGGTGTTTGCAAATCAACAATTACCGCGCTCTTTTGCGGAAGCCCACACCATCCTGATTCCAAAGTCAGATAACGTAATGAAAAGACATAGCGTCACATATTACAAACCGTTCAGTCTGTGTAACATAGGTTGTAAAATGTTTACAAAGATCCTTACGCGGAGGCTTCAAAGCATCATGGACACTCTCAATGGCAACCACCAGACGTGCGAGATAAAAGGACGATCTATGCAAACAAACATTCATGTCGCGAAAAGTATTTTGGAAACTGTGGGGAGTAGCCGCGTGGCAACGATACAGCAAGACTTTGAAAAGGCCTTCGACAGAGTTTGACACGAAGGGCTGCAAAGTATTTTGACGCATGTAAGTGTGGGTGAAGTAATTTTACAAGGGGGGGGGGGGGGGCTATGGCGAACAACGGGTTAGCACGAGGCTTGTGCTAAATAATCGTGTATCTAAAATTATCGCTGTGCTGACGTCAGTGAGACAAGGTTGTCCCTTGTCTCCTTTGTTGTTTTCTCTGTCACCTCGAACCTTTCTGTTCGGCGGTTGTGGCCCACAAGAGCATCCGAGGACGCATTTTAAATGGGTCGAAGTTAAAGTGTTGGCGTATGCCGATAATGTTGCCGTGTTTCGTAGTGATGAGAAGAATGTGATGAAAACTGTTGTGCTCACAAATGAGCTCTGTAACACCACGGGAGCAGCAGTAAACTGGGGAAAATGTTGTGGACTGTGGCACGGAAGATGCACTTTAAGGGGGATTCAACCGCTATTTATTTGTACCCTTTTCCTCATAGATGGCGCAGAATTTTTCCGGAACAATCGAGTTGCATGTTCGCAGCTGCGCATGCAGGTCGGGCGCTCGAGGTGGGCTCGGGCCACGGGCTGTTCGCCGCCGATCTCGAGCTAGATCTTCTTCACTCTGCGTCCGCCGCTGCAGGAAGCGGCCAACAGGCGGCGCGAGATACGAGCCAGTACATACGTAGATTACAGTGGCTTAGAAAACGTAGAATAAGCTCTGATTTCGGAATGAATTCGAAGTTCCATCCACGTTCGAAATTATCGAAAGCACAGGGTGCGGCGTTGCGGCCGTTTAAACCACCATATTTGGCACGCAAACGTTGTTTTGCAAAAAAAAAAAAAAAAGTTTATTTTTAGAGCTTAATTTAAAGCTAGAAAAAAAAAGAAATAAAGTGGCAGTTTTGCACTTCCTATGTCCTATATCGGCCTGCTCTTCGTCTGAATACTGGTTTGCAAACCCGCTCCCAGGATCTGTGGAGTAAAGCCCATCTATCCTGGGAAAAGTTTCGCCAATAATGTTTTTGGGAAATGCTCGAGACACGTGCCGCGCGCCACTTCTGGGAAGAACTAGAGCCACTAAATGAGCTGCGCTTAGAATACCGACACTCTGTTCGCCAACAGTGTTATGGGCGCCGACATTTTGGTGCTTGTGCAGAGTAGACGCAACTGCCGATCGTCATGATTCAAAAGAGCGACTTCCTCAGCATTAGATTCGGTGTTAGGAAGCTCATATAATATTGCTTTGCTCTGTCGCGAACTGTCTAAACATTTGTGGAGGGCGGAAAAGCGTTTCCTGTGATTTCAGATCAATCTTCAGATAACTGGCAACCATGATTTTAAGCCACAATATGAACAACTGTCGTTACTCTAAATAAGTGTAAGCTACGCTTACACTAAATAAGCGTAGCATATTTAGTGGCACTATAGAAGAACATGGCGTCTGAAATCTAGCTCAGTGCTGCGCTGTTCCGCCATGATCTTCCCTAGTGCCACTAAATAAGCTACGCTTCAGAGTAACGACACTTGTCCATATTGTGGCTTAAAATCATGGCTGCCAGTTATCTGAAAATTTGTCCGAAATCACAGGAAACGCTTTTACGTCCTCCACAAATGTTTAAACGCTTAGCGACAGAGCAAAGCAATATTACATAAGCTTCCTAACACCGAATCAAATGCCGAACAAGTCGCACTTTTAAATCCTGACGATCAGCAGTTGCGTCTGCTCTGTACAAGCACCAAGATGGCTGCGCCCACAGCAATATTGGGGAACAGTGTGCCGACCCTAAGCATAGCTAAGTTAGTGGCGAGGTCCACACTTTTGCGCGGCGAGGTCCACACTTCTGCAAATCCAGAAGTGTGGACCTTGTCGGCGAGGTCCACTCTTCTGCGCGGCGAGTCAAAATCAACAAGAAGCAACCGTTTCCCACCAGTGAACTGTTACCAAGGAGTTCTCTGTCCAAGCAAGTGGCGCGGCTCTACTACTCGTCCACGATCGCGCGCCCAGTGCACAGCAGCTGACACCATTGGCAACGGGTATGGCAAGAAAGGACACTTTCCGTCTGTCTGCCTGTCAGCGAAAAAGAACCACTCAAATACACAAGCCATGTTGCACTCGAGCTATCCTCGTAAATTCCGTAAGTTGAAGGCGCTGCCGGCAAGTGCAGACTAAATTCCTTTGATAAAATTCACGCTTACAAGTACCGCCAACCATTGTTGTCGAAACGCGCAAGACACGTGCGAGGAGCGGGTGCTCCGCTGCCATTCGCTTCCAAGGGCCGCTCGAGACACGGGCCTCGTGCACTGGCGCATTTGACGCCACTTGCAAAACAAACGCAAACACATCGAAGGGCTTTAGTCCAGACCACGGTCCAGACAAATAAAAGGGATCGGTGGCCAAGTGCAATAAAGAAACAAAAGGATCGGTGGCCGAGTGGGTTAGACCACACCAGCTCGGAGCATGTGGAGCGAAAGCTCGCGCTGTATAACCCAGGGATCCTGGGTTCAATCCCCACCCCTGCCCGTTTCGATCTGAATGAGCATCGTACCGTGCGGTCGTGTATCACTACCAACGTTACTTTGATCACCACTGCGTGGTGCACGTTAAAGACCCCAGGCTACCGGTTGTACTGCACTGGCTTAATTTCTCATCTACAGCTGGGAGACAAGTCGCCCGTTGAGGCTAACTATGTTCTATACTCTGTTTCATACTTAGCGTGCAACGCTGTCAAAGCTATTGGCGCGAGCGTGAAGCTTGATCTCGTTGATCATCTGCACGCGTTCTCGCGCAAACAAAACCATGGATGAAGCCACGCGCTCGCGCCAGTAGCTTTGAAGGCGTTGCACGGCTAAGTATGAAACGGAGTATAGGCTGTATAAACATGCATACACCCCAATTTGTTTCCGGACAAATAAGGTAGCACCGCTTCATTCCACCGTGACATAGTAAGATCATCATTGTTGAAAGAGGTGTTCATAACGGACAATAGCATAGTGAACTCCTGAGGTTATTATGAAGACACTAAAGTTATTTAGAGGTTCATTTGATTTTGCCGAAAATTAAAAAGGTGAAGAGAAAAAAAGAAAAAAAAGAAACGTACGCCTCATCTTTGGTAAAAACGTATTTTCTACCTTTTGATGGCCCGTTTGATTCTCTTAGTAATCCGTAAAACGAGAAGTGTTAAATTTACAAAAAAATGTTTCGGGCGCCAAAACGCTAACGTCAAAATTCAATTTGCCTCTCAGAGTAAGCACCTGTTTGTTGGCTAAGAAAATATATTGTAATTGTTCAAAAATAATAGAAATCATGCTTCTTCTTTTGCTTTTCATATCCACTAGCAATCAAACAAGGTCTACAGAGAATGAAAATATCTGAAATAATGTTTCATAAAATAAATGTTGTTCGGAATAAGTATTTTAGCCTTCTTTGCAACTCATTCACCTATTATTATTTTTTTATATCCAAATACATATGAGTAGGGTGCCTTTATGTGCGCTTTAGAGCCAGATTAGAGCCAGATTAGAGCCGCTAAATAAGCTACGCTGATTTAGCGGCTCTAATCTGGCCATTTTTGTCCCACACGTTTATTTTTCTTTTTTGTTCAGAAGCGCGTGAAAGAGCGTGTCCCGGCACGCGTTTGTGGTGCTGACTGTGCTATGGCGATATTTTGTTTTCTTCGATTTATTTGTATTTTACCCGTGAGCGCGTTCTGTCGGCATCGGGTACTACAAAGGGTGGCAACACCCTAAGCAGAAGGACATTGAGGCACCCTACATATTAGGATATCTCTGTTCAACCCTGCACGATCTTAGGGTGCTTACGTGCCACGCTTGTAGCGTATGCAAGCGTTTGACCTTGCGCGCTAACATAGCACACACAAAAAAATAGAATCAACAAAAGTCTCGCCTTCAGAGCCTTATCAGGCCTTTCGCTAGGAGTCTGCTGATGACTAGTTACACGTGCAACACGTGCTGGCGTCTGCAGTCATATAACTGCTTGAAAGGAAAAGTCTATTTTGTTTCTATCTTATGTTAAATATTTACTTCTACTTATTGATATAGAAGAAATGAGAGCGTGCAGTGCAAGCACTTAGCAATGTTTTGGAGAAAATCTTGTTTTTTGGCCCGTATAGATAATTTACGCGTCGCGGGAAGATTACACTCTGAAAATGGGACGCCCGCAGTTGGAATAGAGCGCGAAAATTTGAGAGGAGGACGCAACTGTGTGTATGGGCATTTAAACAACCTAATATGCATGGCATTAATTCTTACTCTTCTTCAGAATCTGGTTCGCCAGCACTTGCAGGCATCAATATTTTCCCCGTGTCATCAAAGAACGGGACCGCTCTCACTTATGTAACACATTAAACTAAAATATTCGTTTGTAAGCAGGTGGGTATTTATTTATGCTCGTAAGTACAGGCGCCACAGAGGCATGCAGCCCATGTCTGGGAGTCCCGTATAAGGGGTGATAATAATAATGCAGTGGGATATAATGTGAGGCACTGATAACGTACAATGAGGCATCACGAAGGAGGGGTCTAAGTTGATCGCAGGTGTGTGGCAGCTTCGCGACAAAGTTGCGGAACCTCGGGTCGGTCACTAATGGGCAGTTTTTTATTCTTTTTCGCAACATTCAAAAAGTGCCGACCAACGGAGCCATCAATTGTAATTCTGTTGTGTCTATGTCTATACAGCGGGAAGTTAGTCAGCTCTGAAGGCATCTGGTGTCTTCGTTGGAGATGAAAGACAGTGCAGTATACCGCTGTTTGTCTGACGTCTTTAACGTGCATCACGCAATAGTGATATGACAGCACGCCGGTACGATGCTCATCCAGTTTGAAACGGACAGAGGTGGTGGATTGAATCCACGATCAGCGAGCTTTACAGCGGGAGCTTTCGCTACACGTGCTACCGATCCACGAGCAACGAGACATCGCGGTCGAATTCGAGCTCGAGCGAAAAACAGCAACAGCAAGAAAATCTCCGGGTTGAGGCATTTAGTACTAGTGTCGCCATCTCGTTTAACAAGTTGGAAATAAAATTAACAGTGTGATTTTATTTACACAAATACGCAAATACAACAATATTTCGCTTTCTCGTCATGGTCTTAAAATTAAGATTAGGGGCACCCCTAGTACGTACGGCCAAGCGTTTTGTCATGTTTGTCTTCTAAATATTTGTATTTTCAAAAATGCCTCAAAACGCGCTAAAAACAGTCAAAACGGTCATATTTCTGGATTTTATTAAAAATCTTCAGCGCTCTAAAAGAAAAATCCAAGGGCCGTACAACCTTCATTACGTTATCATAAGTAACCTCCAAAAGAATGAATACTCTGATGCATTCCAGCAAACTCTCAGGTTTAGGTAATCGAAATTTGCCCATCGGTGACATGTGCTGGTTGAACTCCCTTAAAACCTCAGTATTTTGCAGGTATACGCTGGAAAATATATACCCTGTAACTACTTGGGCGTGCCCTTGGAACCTTTCAAGAGTAGCACGCCGTACTGGACCGAAGTAGCTAAAAGCATTAAAACTAAAGAAGACACGTGGACAAGTAAAACAAAAAATTTCAATATTCGCGCGAGCCACAGAATGCAACATTTTGCTTGCAGCTAAACCCTGGTATATTTCGCCAGTCCTGGCATTTACTCGTTTAAGCATTCAGAAAATTCCACAGGGTGCTTTCCAACATTGTTTGGGAAATCTGGGTGCGAAAGGATGAGAAGAGACAACCTCTTCCGGGGGTCAAGTCCAGAGGCCCGGGCCTCTTGAATCTTTATGTTAGGAAGGTCGCTTCCTGCTTCTTCTTTGTGCGCGACCAGAATCACCCGTTTTTACGCACGGTAATCCAGACAAGACTGGCGAACTCCCGACGACAATGTTGGTAACAAGTGAATGTACTGAGCCTTCATGCCTTTCGGGGTACTTGAAATAGGTGAAAGAAGCGATACTGTTTTTACTAGCCCATTTCTCAATGGAGTACCTTGGTAGTGTTACGAAGAAGAAGCTCGGACGCGATTTGATCGAGCTCCTCTTCTTCGCACCATTTTATCGCTCCTTATACAGTCATTGTCCAGGACAGATGATCTTTGTCGCGGCAATAGAATGTGCGTCCCAACTGCTGCCAAGTCTTTTTTATTTAACCTGCAAAGTGACACACTCCCGGTTAAGTCGTGCCTTAGAGAAAAGGGAATCTTCGCCCCTTGGTTAGTTGATTGTTTATTGTGTAAGACCCTCGAGACAATTGAACACGTGTTCATAATTTTTTGGGGATGCGGTGATCTTTCGGGACATCCTTCAGAGAACGTAGAAAAAATACTTTCTACTGACCCATGAAACTATTCGCTGTCTCTCAGTTAAAAAGAGTGACATAGTACCGTATGACCTATTCATGTTGGTTGGTCTATTTAGCATTTGTAAAACGCGGATGGAACATCGACACGCCGACCTCAATATCAAATCTGTACACAAACACTTTATTGATGTTGTCATCGAGGTTCAGTCCGCGTGTTGCAAACGTGCAGACGCAGCTCCCGACTGGGCGCACTTGTTCGACGCAATTTAGAATATTAAACAACTTTAGTTCGCCCACGAGTGCATGGGCCATCTGTGTTGTATTGACATGGCATTTTATGCTGCACCTGTGTACAATAAAGAAAAAAATATTGTGGGATGAAGCGCACCTACGGATTTCTCGCTTTCCGGCAGTGTTCCAGTTCGTAGGGTGACACGCATTTACAGGTTTCTCGCATTGCCGCAATGCACCATATCGTAATAAGACATGCATCTGGAATGATATGCCACTGTAAGGGCGGGTGGGACGGGAGCATCATGTACTCGCACACGATGTCGTCACAGGATGAAGCGCGTTTCGGCGGACGTAATCCCGACGTATAGTGGGCGTCGGGACGAACGCTTCCTCGACACCTCGATGTCGGTGTAAATATGCGTGTATTCAGCGATCCGACGGAGACAGATCTCGGCGCTTCGGCGTATTTCGGCGTGGCGTACCCGGAACCGTACGGTGCGGTGCCGACCAATCAGCTCCCGAGTTGACTGCCGGAGGTTACTCGAGGAGGATCGGCTAGCCTATAGCTATGCGGCCGGCTGGCTGGCTTGACTCGGCCGCCGAAATGGGAGCTCGCTCGGCCCGTTCGACGGTTTGATGGTGAACTGTACGAAATCGCTATATCCCTTTAGAACGGGCGATGAACGACTGAGAAAGAAGGAAATACCATCTATGTTGCGGGTGATGTGAAAAAATCATTAAAGGAAGGGTTTTGAACAGTTAACGCGGCCGTCCTTCTGCCGGGACTTGTTGGCAATTTGGAAATTCCAAGGAACATTTATGAAACAGGAGTTAGCAAATCAGGCTTTCGTGGTTTATTAACATTTAGCTATTTCTCTCTCCTTGCGGAACGCAATAATATAGCAGCCGATCTACATTTTGCCGATCCTTTCACGAAAAGCGCGAGTCGGGCTGCACTGCACCAAACACCGAGGAGACGTCGACAAAAAGCGCCGTGTGTGGTTCGGCGACCTTCCCCTCTTCCACTCTGTGAATAACGCCCTCCAAATGCCGTGATTACGCCCGCTGAAAGGCGCGTAAATATGTTTAGAAATACGTCCGATGTGGGTCGGCCTTTCCGGGTTTCTCGCTTTCCGGCAGTGTACCAGTTCGTAGGGTAAAACGCACTTACAGGTTTCTCGCATTCCCGCAATGCAACATACCCTAGGATAAAGCGAACTTACCGATTTCTCGCTTTCCCGCAGTTGCACATCTTGTAAGGTGAAGCATACTTCCTATTTTCTCGCTTTTCCGCAAAGCACACAGCCACTGGGAGAAGCGCTTTTGCGGGTAACTCAGTCGATCGCTTCACCACTATCTACACTACAGGGCGTCGCAAAAAAAAAAAAAAAAAAGTAATAATAAAAAGTAACTAAATAAATAAAATAAAAATTACAGTTTTTTTTATTGCAAAAATAAGCTAGGCATCGCTGAACGCTCATTCTCCGCCAAAAGGTAGCGCTAGAGGTCACAACCAGATGCTAAAGTTTCAGCCCGATCCGATACCTTATTCAAAAGTTATAAGTGATTTTCTGAAAATTTCAATGGGAAAATGGCGGCCGACGGAGTTTTCGAATACATGGGGCTCTATGGCACCAGAAACCGAAAACGGGCAAAAATGGGCTCCATTTTCCCATTGAAATTTTCAGAAAATCACTTATAACTTTTGAATCAGGTATCGGATCGGGCTGAAACTTTGGCATCTGGTTGTGACCTCTAGCGCTACCTTTGGGCGGAGAATGAGCGTTCGGGGATGCCTAGTTTATTTTTGCGGTAAAACATACCATGTATTTCTTTTCTTTTTTCTTTTTACACTTTGTAGTGTACATTCTTTCCAGGGATCAAAGGCGTTTTCAGTTTCTCGCTTTTCCGCAAGGCACGTTGTTCTGAGGAGAAGTCTTGTTACAGATATCGCTATAGGACAAAGCCCATTTTCGCAGAGACAAGCGCCCTTGTGGATTTTTCGCTACACAACAGTCGTAGAGAGAAGCGCTCGTCCACTCCCTACAAAACCTGTGCAGCGAAAAAAAAAAGACACTTACGACTTACTGCATGTCCCTATTAGGGAGTCTCGTCGTTCGTACGCAAGAGCTTTGCGTTGCTAGCGGGCGCTCGTGCCGTCACTTCGAGCGCGGATTGACCACGCGCCCGTAGAGCCCGCAGTCCTCAGCGTGCGATCTATGCAAAGTCGTTTATTTTTTGAGCGACGTTGTCAAGAACAGCGTAGTTCGCATAGCGCTGCAGCCCCGCGCTGCTGTGTGAGCAAGTCTTGCGTCTCGTTCGCACGCATGGGCGAAAGAGAAACCGAGCCAAGAAACGCGCTCGCGCAAGTAGCTTTGACAGCATCGGAGCACTGCGACGACTACGCGATTATCACGACTCATTTCATTAATTTCTAAAATAATTAAGAATTCGAGGCTCCGTCAGATTATTCCAGGGCCTGCTCTTACTAATAATATCACTTTGCAAAAAAAAAAAAAAGAAACTGTTTTGGTGGAGGTGCAAAATAATTAAAAAAAATATATACTTAGAACTGAGCTCCTGGATCATTTTCCCATTTTCAGAGTATAGAATATTAATCGGCATTACATCGTAGTGTTATTTCAGTGTGTTTCTTTCGAGAAGTTTCTACCCCTGATGACCAACTTAAAACTTTGGTGTGATACATGAAATATGAGCGTAAATATATAAAAAAACAGTATCTTCAAATTGCCAAGAAAAAAAACCTTTTGTTTTTTATTACAAAATTATTAATGTTAGAGTTTCTCAAGTTGATTGGTACAGATACCTCAGATTTATTATTAATAAAAAGCTTGAATGGGCAATTGAGTCGTATAAACAACATTTCTTGGAGGCGTTCAGAAAGCTGGGATTGACAAGGCACAAGTTGAAGCATGCCACTACAAGTGTCAAACTAGCATATAATTATGTTATTATACCAAAAGTAAAATATGGTGAAATTGTGTAAGACACGTATACAAAAAAAAAATTCTGAAACACTACAAAAATGTTCAGAGATGTGTCGTAAGGTTTATTTATAATAAATTTAGAAAAAAAAAACCAGACTCTCCTTCCCAATAATGAAAGTCAACAAAAACTCCGGAGCGCCACCGTCAAAGAATTTTTCTTAAATTTTTGCATTCTTTGTACATCCAAAGGTGATGCAATATCTTATTTGCAACCGCTTCTCACAAGACGTACTATACTTCGTTTCACCTTCCGTCCAGACGCAGCGGATGCTACGAGGGAAGGGGACCAATCAAGCAGCGTCAAAAGTGCAAATCACTAGGCTTGTTCTGTTTATGATTGGTTCAGCGATGAAAAACACAGAGAGAAACATTACGAACACCATGATGGTGTCCTTTTAACGCTGTCTGATTCGTCATATAATCTCGTAGCATCGGCTGCGTCTGGACGGAAGGTGAAACAAAGTATAGACACCATCATAAGCATTCTATACAACCCTTTTTGCACGCGCTCATTTGTTTAAAAACTTCTTTTTCTCTGGCACAATCGAAAGCGGAAATTTTCTTCCTTTCGATCTTATTTATTTTGCCTCATCACTAGATAACGTACTTCGGACTTCTTTGGAGGCATTCCTTTCAGTCCTGTCATCCCTTCATTTTGCCAACGGCGGTGCTTATCATTGTAAATGATCGAGTTATACTTACATTCCCATCACTGCGCTGTTTTCTGGACTTTTTTATTTGTTAATTTTGCTCTTTTATTCGTTGTTTTCTTCTTTTTTGTGTGTTTCTGCTTGTTGAATTCGCCTTGGGACGGTGCGCCTTCGGTTGTTTATTTTTCCCTATTTGTGCAGTGTCGGTGTTTTTTCAGTGTTGATGCGTACTACTCGCTTTTTTTTTTGTGTGTGTGTACCGTTATATCCCGAGACATGCCAAACCCTCGAAAGATAACCCGTATTGGCGGAGAAGTAGTCACGTACGCCGAGCTGGATCCAACCTTCACGAGTTAAAGGCGCCGAGTTTCGGGCGGAGCATGTTTCTCGCTTTGCGCATGCGAAAGATACATCCTACACTATAATCGATGAAACTGAAAGGTTCCTTGACAACTGAACATTATGTGTAGCCACGTCACTGGGTACTGTATAATCGCCGTTGTTTTATAACGTGTTTTTTTTTTTTTGGCTACTACGTTTTACCGAAGGCTTAGAGAGCAACAGAAGACAACTGACGGGGCGACGGCGCACGTGCGGCGTGTCGCCGCACTATATCTTCTCTGCTCCGCACGCCGCAGCACGCCGCCTCACAGCCACGCCATCCGCGCCTCCGGAACTCCTGCAGAAACGACGGTCGCTTCCCGCAGTGCGGTCTTGGATCCAATATGGCCGCCCTGGGAGCACCATTGCGAAACTCTGCTCCGCAAGCCGGATTATTCGGATGAGGAGAGTGAAGCGGGCGTTGACGAGCTTCCAGAAAGGCCAATGCTGGGGAGGACACATTAGTATCTAAAATGGCAATAACCTCTCCTGCTCTGGTAATGATGAAGTGAAGTAAACGGAATAAGAGAAAGCAAAAATTGAAAGTCCGTTATGGCGGCGCCCGTGCACAGCTACTGCAAAGCGTCTATACAGTTCCTCTACATAGGCGTCTGCTTGCGGAGCCTCAGGGGAGAGCATGTACAGTTACTCTAGTCCACACTGGACATGAACAACGTCATTCTTGACAGGCAAGTTGATTGACCCACAAAATGTGCCAATCATGGCTGCACAAGGATACCTTTCGTCGCATTTTCTTGGTCTAAAACCAACGTGCCACCAGGGTAGCTGGAAACGGAGGTTTATTCCCCGGAGAGATGCGTTTCTGGGGCCGAAATGTCGGTCAAAATACTTGCAATATGTGAAAATTAAAAATAAAGTCGATATAGTGAGAAAGAGCTAGAGAGAGAGATAGAGTTGAAAAAATAAAACAAGGGCATGAAAAAATTGGCACCCAACTAAACACTTTTTTCTTTTAATATTCAGTCTACTTTTCCCGGCATGCTATATATTGCCTCTAAATTCGAAACAGCTTGAGAAAACGGGAAAAAGTTTGTAAAACGTTTATTCGTCGAAAAGAGCTTGGTACATAGCCCTCGACGACTTTGTCAACCCACTCCACCGCTAGAGCTTGGGTTCTGGGGTCAGAGCTGGCCAGCACGGTCTCCCACCGCTCGAGAGAAGGATTTGTAAGTAGGCCACCCGGGGGTGGCTCTATTTTGCACTCCCATAGGATATGGTCGTAGTTGGCTCGTTGGCCGCAGTGTTTACAGTTGAGGTTGTATTGATCAGGATAAATGTGCGCGTGGAGTGAAGTGGTGCGTAACGATCGCATCTGGAGGCGACGCCACGTATCCTCCGGTTCTTGTAATCGCAAGTAAAAAAATGCGCGGACAGGGAGGCACACACGACGTTTCGGGTGGACGCCCTTCTTTAGTCAGGCTTTTGAGCGGAGGGGGAAAAGTTCTTCTCTCTATAGTTTAAAATGATTGGTTAGATCCTGATATGTGATCATGGAGTCCTTCGTGGAATTCAGGAAGCCAGACTCATCCACTGCCCGGTCAACGAAACCTCGGGCTTTATAGTGGGCTGTCTCGTTTCCCGTATTCCCCGAATGGGCTGGGACCCATATCCGTTCGGGGTAATTAGGTGAGAATTTTGTGGCATTTAGGAGTTTGACGGAGGTGTTTGTAATTTGCCCTTTTGCGAAATTATTGATAGCCATTTTAGAGTCACTGAGAATGGTACTGCCTTGGGCGTGAGCTAGGGCGAGGGCTATAGCTGCCCTTCTGCCGTTTCGGAAGATTTGGTTTTGATGGTTGCCGAGACGATGTGGCCACCGTTCTCGTTCATAGCCACAATTACAAAGGCATTTGTATGTTTGTAATCTGCTGCATCCACATAAATTATTCCGTTGCACTGTCCGTATTTAGCATGTAAAGCTTTCGCTCGTGCTTGTCTTCTACTTTCATGCGGTATGGGGTGCATGTTTTTCGGAAGTGGTTTGACTAGAAGGGCTGCCCTATATACATATAGTCGCGGGGCAAGTCTACTTTAGCGTCATTATTAGTAGGTTGATAGTTAATGCCAAGCCTGGTTAGAATACTCCTGCCAGTTTTGGAAGTGGCTAATCTCGCAGTTTGAGCCATTAAGTGGGCTTCTTTCAGTTCATTGTAGGTGTTGTGTATTCCTAACCTCAGAAGCCTTTCGGTTGAGGCATTTAGCGGGGAGTCCTAAGGCGGCTTTGTAGGCCTGCCGTATCATGCTATCCAATTTGTCCCCCTCTGCTTTCGCAAATTTGAGATAAGGGGTGGCATAGAGTATCCTGCTTAGCGCAAAGGCCTGCATTAGTAGGCATAGATCTCGTTCCCTCACCTCCTGCCTTCGATTAGCTATTGGACGGATTACTCGCGCCGTCGCTTCTACCGTGCATTTGAGCTTAGTGAGTGTAGCATTGTTCTTTCCATTCGTTTGTAGATACAACCTTACTATTCTCATAGTTTGTACCTCTTTGACAGATCGTCCATTGACGCAGATGTTCATTTGTGGAAGAGAAGTTAAAGTTCTCCTTCCTCTTGGCTTGTCTCCGATCACAAAGAGTTCAGATTTTTGCTCTGAACAACTTAGGCCGGCTTCCCATGCGCATGCCTCAATAATGTCCACTGTTTTTTGAGTGTGTCTTCTATGTAGCCGTCACATCCTTTGGTTACCCAAAGCGTGATGTCATCTGCATAGAACGTGTGATGAAGGTCTGGTATTTCTGCCAATTTGGAGGGAATTTTGATGAGGAAGAGGTTAAAAAGGAAGGGGGACATGGACGGAGCCCTGCGGTGTTCCTTGGCTTCCTATAGTGTGAATGGGGCAGACTCAATTGTTCCGACCGTTATCAGCTAGGGCTGGGTGTCGATTAAAAATTTTAACCCGATTAATCGCCACCCTTTAATCGATTAATTAATCGATTAATCGGTTGCATTGATTTTTATAAATATTATATTAAAAAGAATGCAACAACTCGTCTTGCCTTTGAAGACTTATTTTACTCTCTGTTACACGGCGCAAAGGACATTTACAATCGAGGATACATATAGTTCAACGATTCAAAGACTCACATATTTTTGCTCCAGCTCCGAAGACAAAGAAGTTTGTCCACATTCTCCGACAGGAAGACAAGAAGTCAGGGCTTGGGCGATGCTTTCTTCTTTTTCAGAGAAAGGGGCCTCGATGAGAAGGCGTTAATTGTCTGCGTTTTGGCGGATGGTCCTTGCTGCAGCGGCGTACATGGGTGCTTCGCTCGTAGGTGATACTGAAGCGAACTTACGCTTCCACTGTATGAAAACGGCTTTTTGCAGATGATGCAGTGGACTTCCTTCGAGTTAAAAACTTCACCGCTGGAGTTCACTTTAAACTCAAACTTTCCAGCGAGATTGCCTTTCATACTCGTGAACTCGTCCATTTTTGCGGGCCGAATACTGGAACAAGTAACCATGGCGTTGTTAGCTTCCCAGCTTGTTTTTCTGCTTGTTTGTCTTGCCTGGGCAGGATGTGTAATAGATCCTCAACACGTGAAGTTTCGCGGTCGTAAAGGGATCAGTTGCGGGCCCAGCTTGTTCGTCTGGCCTCGGTAGAACTGTAATGTATATCCTCGAACACGTGACGCTTCGCGAGCGCGAGAATTGAACCTTGCTCATACTCATAGCACCTGGCTGGGAACAGCAAACCGCTCAGGACAGAACGACCGGATGCACGCCACGCAGCGTTTTCCTTAAGAGGGGAGGGGGGGGGGCATGAGTCACCCCTAGTTCGGGCAGGTCGTCCAGGATAGAGCCATGCGTGCGTCCAGTTGACTTTTTTGAGTACCGATTAAAAAACCGATTAACCGGTTAAAAAATTTGATCGCGATTAAAGCCTTAATCGATTAATCGGAAGGTTAATCGATCAATTGCCCAGCCCTAGTTATCACTGCTGTCCTGTTAGTAAGGAAGGATCGGACGTAGTTGTACATCTTTTCCCGGGGTTGATCTGACAAGTCTGTCAAAATGGGTTTGTGGGAGACGTTATATCCTTGTTTAGCTCCAAGAGTATGTCCTGGGTGGATGGATGAGCCCTGAATCCTAGCACTGTTTCAGGTAAGAGGTTTATGTCCTCCACATAGTTTTGGAGTCTGGTGAGGATGACATGCTCCATTAGTTTGCCTAGGCATGGTGTGAGCGGGGGAAAAAAAGTTATGCCAATTCTAACATTCAAATTTTCCCGCGCGTCAGGCCGTCCAAAAGCGCAATATTTTGTGCCCTTTTTTGTTAAGTTTTATGTGCTGGTCTGGGTTTTTGGAGCATTTATTTCACACCATCAAATTTCTTGTAACCCGGCGAGAACGGTTACTGTACCGTAAAATTTAAAATGAACGCCATATCTTGAGTGGATGGATGGATAGATGCGCAATGGCTGTACCCTTTACAACGGGCGATAGCTTGCGTCACCGAGACTAGAAACCAAAAGCGAAATTTTGATAGTCACTGATTGATTTGCCTCAAAATTGTTACCAAACATTGGTAGACAAATCTAAATTAGTAGCCTGAACAACAAGTCACAATAATTATTATTACACGAAGTTATTGAATTTGCCAATTCGGTTCCGACGAAATTCAGGAAGTTTGATAGTGTAAAATTAAATAGTATGCTCCCCCTCCCCCCCCCCCAAAAAAAAAAAAAAGAAAAAGAAATTGTTTGTTTGATTTGGGGAACAACATGTGATGTCATCCTACTAGAGCGTGCGAAAAAAAAAAGAAAAAAAAGCCGGGAAGTGTAAAACCTGGTTATTCTGAAAATGTGTTATGTTTGGGTAGCCCCCCCCCCCCCCCAAACAAAAAATGCCTAAACTTGAAACAGAGAAGATAGAAAATTACGATGGTATAAAAGGGTAGAAAAGCAAGGAATTAGAAAAAGTGAGAATCATGGGTGTGACACAGTGACAGATACGCAAAGACTAAATGGGTGGGTATACGCAATACAGTGTATAGCGTACTATACCCACCCATTTACAGTATCATAAAACCCTCGCTAAAATGTACGGAAAAGGTGAAGTGCAAGGGGTAGTCATTCTTCCGCACTGTAGACTTGTTGGTTGATCGTCTGTTACGAAGAGACAGATCACTTGCATCTTCACTGTTGCGCTCACTCACTCATACACACACTCACGAACATTCGCAAGCAGCAAGGGGGATAGTTCGGCCACATAATTTTAAAACGTAAAAGCGCCGAAAAAAAAAGAAAAGACTAAGACGAAGAGATACAACACAAGGCGCCTTGTGTTGTGTCTCTTCGTCTTAGTCTTATTTTTTTTCGGCGCTTTTACACTTTAAAATATGCACAAGCATATACAGGGTGGCACAAACAAATCTTCCGCCGTAAAACGAGCCGGAAAAATTGGTGGTTCCGGCGCATAGAAAGCTCAAATATCCACCTAATGTGCAATTAGCAGGTCAGCTCTTCCGTGTAAAATTCCAAAGCGTAACTCTCTTCCTGTAAAAAAAAAAAAAAAGAAAGAAAAAGTACAGGTTAACAATTTTGTTAAATTTAAACGCGCGTTCATCGGTCGTCTGCGAACGCGCTCATTGTTGATTTTGGCAAGTTTATTGCTCTAATTTTTTACAGGAAGAGAATTGCACCTTGAAATTTCACACGGTAAAACTGACCTGCTCAGTTCACATTCGATGAAATTTTGAGCTTTCTATGTGCAGGTGCCAATTTTTTCGGTGATACGTATAAGACCCCCGTTTTACGGATACGTTAAAAAGCCTCTGGAAAGGAAAAAAAAAAAAGAAGAGTTTTTTTATACAGTTTGGTTGGTACACGCGTGTCAAAAAATTAATATGACGCGAAAAAAACAATTAGAGCAATATTGACGGTGCGAGCTTTATTTTAAACTCTGCGCGCAAAGTCCATGACGTCACGGATTGGTTATGCGCGCTTTCCACCTCAACACGATGGTCATACGACTCACGGTCATATCACATACGACATACGTCGTATGTCGTATGTCAGTACGACATATGGCTTTCTCCACCTCAACGTGATGGCCAAGCCGAGAGAGAAAACGAGTGGAAAGGAGGTGACCACCGAGTCCGACCAAATCGCATCTCGTGCCGTCAATGCTGCTCTAAAAATGTTCTTTTTTTTTTTCGTGTAAAATTAAATTTTCGATACGCTTGTTTCAACGAAATTGTTATTTTTCTTTTAAAGCTTTTAACGCGAAGTTTTTCGAAAAATCGCCGATCAGTTGGTGATCTCGGCTCTGCACGTTCTCATACCCCCGTAAAACAGAAACACCACCAAATCACTGCCTTCAAAAAAAAAAAAAAAAAAAAAGCCCGCAAATAATTGCAATGTTTTTTTTTTTTTTTTGTAGTGTTTCGCAGCTCAACCAAAAACCCAGTATTTATAAAAAAAAAGATAAAGCGAGAGGGAGAGAGGAAGAAAGAGAGATAAAGTTTGAAATAAAGGTTCGTTTGTTTTCTGGTCATAATACGTGAAAGGAAAAAAATATCTTGCAGCGTCACGAGCTTGCTAACATAAACTTGTAATTTATTATTAATATTATTTTAAACTTTCATACCTTCATAGAGATCATACATACCATACCTTCGTGAATGTGAATCCCGAGTTTGCTGCTTCCGTCCGCTATCCACCAGGCTTCCAGAGATAAGTTGATTTTTTTTTTTCAAACATAAGCATTTAAAGATAATTTTAAAGAATATGTATTGTTTCGCGCTTTTGATTTCTGCGGTGAGAGCGATCATAAAATTTGAATACGTTGAGGTCAGCTCATTTGAACAGTGCTCTTTCTCTACCTCGTACGAACTTGTTTGTGCTGACAGTTTCCAAAAGTTGTTGCTCGCTGTAAAGAACCATCGTGATGAAATACTGGCGTCCAGTGCCAGTTGGACGTGGGCCACAACTTCGCCGCATTAAAATTTTTCCTTGTGAACGTTTTTTCTATGTTGCCCTGCAAGCGCCTGCAAGCTTGCATGTGACGTCATTCGCGGTCATGCCAACATTTTATGCGCCGCGAGCGTTCGGTTCGCCGTATTAATTTCACACCGCAGAATTTGTCGTTCGAAGAAACCAGCAAGTACAAATAACCGTCAACACCCAGCAACTGCGCAGTGTTTCGTTTTGCGTGCTTTCCAGTTTGAGTGCTTTCCTGCGCATTTGACGACACCGGCGCCGTTAGATGGCAGCACCAATTTTCAAAAGCGGCCAAATCCTGGCGGCGCTGGCGTCGCACATTTCGCTACCGTGACTTGCGGATGAACTTTCGCGAGAGTTTTGTATCGCCAACATGGCCGCTGCTGCTGTCGTTGAGAGGTCTCGGGTCATGTTAAATTTAGACAAACAGAAAGAGCCGCCCCTTTTGAAGAACCCAGGTGAGTGTGACTAATTCTCGCAACTTCGCGGAGGCTATCCGATCTATGGCCATTTTGTTCGAGCCTAATCCAGGTGGGGTACAATCGTGGCGAAACGATAGTGTGCTAGGCCTAGCGCTGCTGTTTCTCCGCTGGCGGGTCGCCCGTCGCACGAGTCCGAGAGCCGATCGCTGCTAGCGGAGTTACTACGCGCCCGACGGTGAATTGGGACGGCTCAGCACATATTTAGGGACTCCGGGGTCGTTCAGGAACAAAATGTATGGTTTGGCAGGGTCGTCTGCTTGCAGTCAACGCATTCCAAGCGCTTCGGGCCTAGCATGAATTGCTCTTTTCTGTGGTGCGGTATGTCCTGCAGCGAACAGCCCTGTGAGTTCGTGTCCGGCGATGTTCCGCGCTTTCTAAATGGGCCTTTGGTGTTTTAAATGAAAGTTTAGTCGGGTACGGTGGTTTTATTTGTTTTTCTGCGTGTTTCGGGAGGGCGGAACGGCGCGGTCCGAAGTGGCAAAGCGATTACCTCATCACGGCCCGTCTCCGAAAGCGGTGTCGTATCAGCCGATTGACGGCTCGATCGCCCGAGCGTTTTCGTTGGCGTACTTTTCGCACTTTTTCAAGCTGTGCAGAGGTCGCCAGCGGAAGTGTAGAATGATGCGCATTCTCCCTCCTGTCCTCCGGTTTATTGACCCTTTAATAATCGCTATTCAGACGCGTCTCTTATCGCGTTTTCTCAAGAAAAAAAAAAAAGCATTATTACGTTTTTTGTTTTTTTAGCCCACTGACTGGCTTTGTTCAGATTATATCTCCAATGAAGAGTGACTGCTAGTAGGTAGTAACCGTATCGCCGCTCCCAGTTGCTTTAGTTACAAACGACCTGCGTTATGATTTCGCAATCGTCTGTTCATCGGGCATGACACGGCAAAAAATGAAACATTTTGCGACTTCCCTTCTGGGCTCAATTGCAGTGAAACAGTAAATTGCGTTTCAGATGGGTTGTATAATGAGCACATCTTGCTTACTACGCTATTACTGATTTACTATTTGAAAAAAGAAAAGGCAGTCATATCATTCATTTGTTGTTGTTTTTACACCTAGTAACACTGGAAAAGGAAATATGAGGTATTTTGTGCGATAAGTGTGGCAAATATATAATGCATTTCATACATAGTATACAATGCTGTCAAGGCCACTGGTGTGAATATGTGACCTTATGAAGCATCTCAGTACGCACAAAACATGTGCAAGGGAAATGTCGCACTTGCACCAGCAGTGTTGAGGACATACACCTTTGATAAAAACGTGGCTGACATTCTCCCTGTCAAGGTGTGCTGGACCTTTCATGTTTCCATGTATTTCTTACTCTATAACTCGCCATCCACTCACGTTTTTGTAATGTTTCCTCTTATTTGGTTCTTCTCGGTCTTGTACGAGTCAAATGCTTTGCCACAAGTTTGTCGACTAGTTCGGGAAGTTTCTCTTTTTCATTAACGCTGTCGCCACACTTCTTTTTTTGTTTTGTTTTTAGTAAAAAAGTTTGGTGGGTTGAATTCTCTAGTCTAACCTTCTTGATTGTGAACGAAGCCCTAAGGGTTCAGAGATGTTTTGTGACGGCCTCCCTTTTCTAGCGGCTTCGGAGGAACCAATCGACAACGAAGATGACATCCAGACAAAGGTTCAAAACATACTGGAGGTGGGACAGCAGCTTAGCAAAGAAGGCAAGGCGAAAGGTGAGAACCGACGGCGCGTGTTTGTGTCATAAGGTTGCGGATTTGTAGTCTGAAAGCGGACCTCGTTCGCACATAACAAGAATATGTCCATTGCACCTTGAGCGAGCTAGGTAGTTTTGTAAGAAAAAAAAGAAGATAAGAATGTCAACCTGCATTGATATGCTGGTTTGCTACTTGGGACCAAAATGCTAGGTCAACTTTGCATGGAATTTGACGACATGATGGCGCTTAAGACAAGGACAAAAGGGGAGACTAGACAACACGGAGTGCTTCTTCAACTCTTGTTGAAGAAGCGCTTTGTGTTGTCTAGTCTCCCCTTTGTCCTTGTCTTAAGCACCATCATGTCGTCAAATTCCCAGTACCAACTAGCCCAACAATCTGCATTGATTGGTTTGCATGGAAGTACAGCCAATGAGGTACCAAAGAGGGCTTTTTGAAGCAACATATCATGAGAAACCAGCAGGAATTGTTGGAGATTGATTTCTGTAGCTCAGGGGCCTGAAAGGCTGTTTAAACTCCGTTTCATTATTTTGTTCAGCATTATAGTTCATGAAAAGGCAACTGGCAGTGGGGAACTTGTTGATTTTAATAGATAGTTGTCCAAGCTGATGTTAAATAAATGGATGGATAAATAGATAGACGGATGCATACAGTTAAATCCTTTAAATTGGCTTCTGACCTGTGCCACCTAGCCAGTGCTTTTGGTAGTATCACTAGGGTTAAGCCATTGGCAGTGTGGGAACAGTGCCCCCACTTCATTGCGTCCGCACTTTCCTGGGGGTCTCTCTTGAGCTGGGTGTTGGGTCTGCTGCCCGTGTGCAGAGCTGGGCAGCCTGATCAAGTCAACGCGTCCCTTCCTGAACCTGATCAGCAAAGCCAAGGCGGCCAAGCTGGTGCGCGCCCTGGTGGACATGTTCCTCGACATGGAGGCCGCCACAGGGATGGAGGTGAGGCCACGCTCATCGTTGTCGGGGCGTCGTTTTCGTCTCCTGTAATATGGTGTCAAACCAGTGTCGTGTCGGCTTTTATTGGTGACTTTAGCTTGTCCGAAGATGGTTTCTGCTGCAACGGCAGCAAAACGTGCGACTGCAGCTGTTGAGCAATGTTGTAAATTGTTGCGTTCCTGGCGGTTGGTTGCAGAAGTGACATCATAACAGACAAATGGGTATCGCTGGCATGGTGGCAGTTTAATGCTTGGCTGCCTGGTTTTCTGTCGACTTTTCGAATGTGGTGCCGGTGGCAAACCAGTGTTTGTTGTTTGTGTCAAATTTTATTAGGGACTCTATTTGGGATTTTGTATTAGGGTTCTCTATTTGGAACGTGGCCCTGCCGCAGTGGCAACAAAATGTGTAACAAAAGCTGCTGAGGAAAATTGTAAGCCGTCGCAACCCTGGTGGTTTGTTGTAAAAGCGACGACATGGCAGGCGAGTGGGGGTTGCTGGCATCTTGCAAACCAAATTCTTGCTGCCTGAACTTCTATAGATTGTTTGAATATGGAGCTGTTTACACCAGCACATGCGTCCGTCACATCCCCGATTAGGGACATCGCCAAGTTGAAATCAGTGGGCAGTAGTATCAAAATGCTGTAAAATGCAACCCAGAGACTTGTTCAAGGCACTGTAGTCAGTTAGAATTATTGACTCATTTAACAACAAAAAAGCAATCCTGAAAATAAAAAGAATTAACAGCACTTTTTTTTTAACAGTATTTTTTTTTTTTTTGCTTCCATTTTTGGGTGTTTAGAACTATTTTGTTAGCTTTTGCTGTCTGTTAACAGGCCGGAGTGATGTGTGCAACAAGTTCTTTTATTTTAGCACAACTGAGACTGCCAAAACTGGTGGAAAGCAATGTTTTTTTAAGGCTTCGTAATTTCACAATACAGTCTAAATTTCGTTTATTCGTACTCGAGGGGGCCGAATGTTTGTTTGAACAAAGCGAAGTTTGAATTACCGGGAGTTTCCTCCCATAGAGACGCATAGGATGGGACCTGCATGTTAGTTTGAATTAACGAGATTCGACTGTACCTCCAAATTACACGCTTTGTAAAAAGACAAATCAGTTGCGTTACCTATCTGTGGTAAATGCCCAGTAATGGCCTACTACTATTTATAAGCTTGTGAGTTAAATGAGTGTCTCAATACAGCTTTGCTAGTGGCAGCAGTAGCAGAGGCAGAGTTCCAAGGTCAACCCCCCCCTCCCTCCGAAAAATATTCCTGGACAGTGGTGTGCCACAGTTAGGGTCTGCTCAAGGAGCACTTGGCGAGTCTCTGACTGTGCAGGTGGAGCTGTGCAAGGAGTGCATCGACTGGGCCCAGCAGGAGAAGCGGACGTTTCTACGGCAGTCCCTGGAGGTGGGTACTCATCCCTTGGCGGCGGGTTTGGCGTGCTGTGCTTTGTTGCCTCGCGGTTGCAATCAAGCCTGGCCGTGCAGGGCACTTTACCTCTTTCAGCCATCGTGGGTGCTACAGTCATTGTGTCATCCCCTAGTTCCACACTCCATAGCATGTGCTCGCAGCGGAGATCTGAAAATCCGGCTTACTTATTGGATGTTGTCAGTCGTCTTGAAGCCGTTAGTAAGAGAAAGTTTATGGAAGCACTGTGATTTGCTAGTCAATTTCTGTTGGTCAGATGGGTGCATGGTCGGACGGAACACCGATGGGCATGTTTTGCCAGGGTTTTATGGGTCAGCCCTGAATTCTTGCATATTGTGTGCGGAAAAGAACGGAGTTATTGGTGCATGCCTCGTGAACTGTACAAAGCCTTCAAGTTGGCTATAGAAAAGCATTGGACGCAAACTCTCATAGCAGGTTTTTTTGTGCCGCAATGTTCCACATAGTTTTTTCAGCTCTTTGTTGCAAGTATAAATCATGAGCTGCATGCTTTTCTTTCGAATTTGCTCTTGTTTGTGAACCCCTTTGTAATCTTAAGGTGTGTATATCTCTCAAGCTGTACGAAGGTCTGGAATGAGCGGTGGAGAACTGATAATGCAAATCTTATTGCGGGCACTTTTGTGCTGCGGTGTGCTATACTAATTTTCCTATGTACAACAAAACGCAGCGCATAGTTACTAACACTATGTAGGCTTGTCAGTTCGATTCGTGAGAGTTTGATGGCACGGCCGCGTTGCCCTAAGCCCCGGCTCCCTTTTTGCAGGCGAGGCTCATTGCTCTGAACTACGACACCGGTCGCTACACGGAAGCACTTGCTCTCGGTGAGTTGCCACTTGGTTTGCTTTTGGTCGTTCAATTGCAAGTTTTTGTATTGGGGTGCGATGCAACTGCAGTCATTTTTGTGCCGTAAAAATTGGGGCGGCAGCTGAGACCAGTCTGCCTCGTAAGCCGGGCATGCTGCATTGCAGTTGGGATATGGTACTTTAGTGGCCGTCTCGATCTCGCAAATCATGTCACGAAATATAATCGAGTAGAAAACACGATTGAATTTCATGTAAAGTGGTAAGGCCAAGTTACGACATGACGCATGTTTATTGGAAGCATGCGATAAGACGGTGGTGCTGCAACACGGCTCCTAGCAGAAGCCTTTCTCATACACGTCATGTGTAGCAGGCAACAGACACCAAGCGTTGCGTTTGTTGTAGTTTCTACATTTTGTTTCCCCTTAAAATTGACTGCAGCAGATGCTACGAGCCATTTGAGCCAATTCAGCACCGTGAATGTATCTTATGGCTATGCGACCCCTGCATTACTGCGGCCCTCCCGAATGTTGTGCGACACTTGCACAGCATTGGATTGGCTTGTACATTCCTCTGCAGTTCATCGTAAGATGAAACGAATTATAATTAGGGTTCTGTATTTCTGGATAAATCCGAACAAATCTAAAAAACACTTCCCGGTAAATTTTCTGTCAATTCAGATTTATTTATCCTCAGGGCCAGAAACGTTACAAAGGGGAGTGGGCTTTTTAAAAAAAATACTTAGAAAAAGCACACAGCAGCATGTAGAACTAGTATTATAGCTGCTCATCGAAGCAATACAGGTTAATACAGATTAATCGTGGCATTTCTAAAACTGTTAAGGCCCGTTCATACACTTGCGACTGCTTAAAGGAGCTGTGCAACGATTTTGACGTTGAAAGAATTGGCATCTTCTACTTTTGACATTGTTTATCTTGTCACAAAAGACAGAAAATCCATCTGCTTCCTTCAAAATGTTGCGATCCCGCCTCGTAATCGCGAGGCAAAAATTAGAATATTCCCCGACTGGCAGCCGCGAGCGGCGGCCATGAGAACCACGCGGCATGACGTCAAGGGGGGGTCTTGTAGAAAAATAGCAAGTTCTGCGAATACCTGCTCAATAAAAGGTAACTTTTCTATAAATCTTGTCGTTCCAACAAATATAAATGCGTCGAAAACCTGGTATCATCGACGAAACTTTTATTATACGGAGTTTTGGTGGCACCATCTATCCTAGGTCCACCAAACTGTTAGCTCTATCTGCTACCGCGAACAGCCGCCAGAAGCCGGAGGGGACGGGGGCAGAGCTGGACGGGGATGGCCGGACCTGGATGAGACTTTCCTCCTTTCACCACATTGTTTGCGCTTCTCGCACAGGGAGCACCCTGCTGAAGGAGCTGAAGAAGCTGGATGACAAGAATCTGCTGGTGGAGGTGCAGCTGCTGGAGAGCAAGACGTACCACGCCCTGAGCAACTTGCCCAAGGCCCGGGCGGCCCTGACCTCGGCCCGCACCACAGCCAACGCCATCTACTGCCCGCCCAAGCTGCAGGCGGCCCTGGACCTCCAGAGCGGGGTGCTGCACGCCGCCGACGAGCGAGACTTCAAGACCGCCTTCTCCTACTTCTACGAGGCCTTTGAATGCTACGACTCTATAGACCACCCCAAGGTGAGCTCCGATCTCGGTTCCCTCCTTGTTCTTTCTCTTGCTTTAAAGATTTTTTGCCAAGTATTTCTCGCTCAGGCTTTTGCGTTACAGTCTTGTCTCCTTAGTATGGACACTGCGTCTGTTCCCCCTAAAATTGTCCATCGTGCGATACGACTCTATAGACCACCCCAAGGTGGGCTCCAATCTTGGTTCCCTCCTTGTGCTTATGCAGTGCTGTTAATTTTATGAATACTTTCTGTGCAAGTTTTTGCAGTGCTGTACCAACCAGGCAATAGTAGTAGTAGTAGTATATGTATGTTTATTAAGAGGAAAGAAAACCCAAGATAGCTTGACTAAACATCTTATCCGGCTGGGGCTTACATGGTGTGGTGAGCGGATGTGTTGAAAGTGGGGGTCGTAAATCTTGGCAGTGAAGTTTGGCTTGACAGGTGGCGCCATTCTCATGCGATATATTTGCAACTCCGAGACGGGGCCAGCAGCTGCAATAATAGAACCTAATCTCTAGCTCGAATCTCGGTGGTGCCCTGCCGAATTCTGACGCAGCGCTCGTGTTCATTTGTTCTGCGATTAGACATGCGAAAATTCCTCTTTTTGGCCAACAGCCGCACTGAGTGTACCATGCTTCACCTTAGGGTGGAAAGTACCCAGTGGATTCATTGCTGAACATATCACGTGACTACTTGCCCCATGCGTTGCTACACCCCTCGAAGGTCACATGACGTTCACATGGCATTTGACTGGCTCCGATGGAGCACAGCATCTATTGCAATCTGTCATAAGGTGAATGAAAGTATAGAAGCTGGCCAAAGCACCTCCTGTCCACTGCCTTGGGCTTATATGCACAAACATATTTTTAGATGCGGAGCATCTCTTGCTCGGGTCTATGTCCCGCGGCGTCGTAGTCCGCACTCCCACTACGCATGCACAACTCTCCTCCTTCCCTCTCTCCAACAGCTGCGCGTTACTCTCTCCACTCTCTCTCTCTACTAGCTGCGTGCACTTCACGTGCGTTCGCTTCTACTCACACCGCGCGCGCATGCCAACTCTCCTCCTCTAGTCTCCTTTCCTTCAAGTGCAAATATTAGCGGCGAGATGTTTTGGTGGCGCCCTCCTATGGTTCCCCCTTGTGACGTCATTACCTTGCAAACAACAAGTTCGATGGTGTTTGCAAATAGCATGCTGGAAGCTTGAAATCATTGCGCCTCAAAGGAACACTGCCAACACCGTCAAAATTAAAGTTCTTTCATTCCTCTTATTTCTGTCGATGATAAATCCTTTTCTGACGTCATAGTCAGCGTTCGGCCAATCGTGGAAGGCCGACCACAGCGACGCTTTCGGTCACAAGACGTCGCCAATAAGCAGCGGTGAGCGCGCTGCGCGCATTCCCGGAGGAGTGAAAGGAGGATAGCTTTGGGCGCGCTGGTCGCAGCGCCACGCCAGGGCTTTCCAGTGGGGTGGGCTTCCCGCAACTCTGCGGCTGTTGTCTGCTAGCGTTCTCGGCCGCTCGCGTCCGCCGCAGCCCAAATCCGGCCGGCCAAAAGAAATCAGTCAAGAAGGGAATAAGTTAATTAAAGGGAAGATGGGGCACTTCTGCATTTGAGAGAAAACGCTTGAATTATGTTCATTTGGCCTTTTAGAATAACAAATATCACAATTATATTTCAATGCGACGCGCTCGTAGAGCCATAAGAGCAATTGCAAAATAGGGCTGAAGCCCCGCCTCCCTAGCCTTGGGCAGCCAAAAGATCCGTCGATGACGTCACTGCACAGCGACTTTCTTTCGCGTTTTCTCGCGTCTCACACTACTTGCGCAGCAAAAGGTTTGGGTATTCGGGTTCACGGGGTAAAAATACACTAGAATTCACTTCTAACTCATTTTTTTCAAGAAGCTCCCCATCTTCCCTTTAAGCAAAGAGAAGCTATGCTTGCCAATTCTAAGGAGGATAATTTGGAAATGATGTAAATATAAGCAGAAGAGAAGTTATGCTAAATCTAAAGGCAAGAGATCTACCGGGGCTGGTGCGGGAGAACCGACGCCGATCAGAAAGAAGGAGAAAAGAAAAAATGAAATGCAAAAAGGAAGGAAAAGTTTAGCAATTAAAAATAAAGGCGAGCGAGAAGCTGTACCACAAGTTCAGCGTTGTTGACTCCACTTTACTCCATTCTTCCGATGAAGTGTGATGGAAGCAACAGTCCTGTCAGTTGGTGGGCTGGCGCAAGCAAGCGTCAGCACCACCCCACGTAACTAACAGCAATGCTACGTCCACTGAAGACAAAGCTGCGCAGCAGGGGCACGCGACGCTGAGCGCAAACGCTGAAGCTTTGAGCGGCAGACCCTGAACTACGGCAACGAGAAGCGGCGTCCATTCCGCAAGTTAACAACGTAATAACACGCAAGTTAACAACGTTACTAACAACGTTACTAACACCGTTAATAACACCGTTAATAACGATCCGCTGATGCTCCGCATCACCCCATGGTTCCCCTCGGGAAGATGGTGTAATTTTTTACATCACACTTCATGGCAATGGTACTTTTCCAAACATTTCACAGCCAAGTTGTGAGCACTGGAACCCCCCCCCCCCCCTGTCACTTTGAGTAGGAGGGTGACGGAAGCTACGAGAATGAGCGCCGCGTTTGAGCGGGCCAGCCGAACATGTGCGCTTGTGCAACGCAAGTGTAGTTTAGGGTTGGTGCTTGCACTTTTTGGTTCAGCTTCACTCGCACTTATGAGAAAGAACAGAGTTGTCTTCTGCGCGTGTACAGTGCCCACAGTTTCCACGTGACCTTGCGCTTGTTTGCCTACAGTCACACAATATGCTAGTAGATCACATACCTGTTCAGCATTGCAAGTCTACCATAACTTTACCTTTTTTTTGCCAACTTGTGGTGTGCTTGTAACACTCTATAAAGGCATGTGAGGTTCTAATCACCATAAAATGATTTTTGCACCTTGACTATAGTCCTTTGCAACTCAAGAAGATAGGGCGAGGGAAAGAAGGCCGGGGAGGAGGAAGCAGACTGAACGCTGGAGAGAAATTCCCCCTCTCCTCTCCAGCATTCTGTGAGCTTCCTCCTCCCCAGCCTTCCTTTCCCACGCCCTACCTGCTTGAGTTGCAACGGACTACAGCTAGGGTGCTTCGTAAATAAAGGGACGGATGTCGGTTTGTGTATACGCGGACTGGTTTTTTTGTTAAAGTTAATTTAGATCTTGGTGTCGGGTAATCCACTTATCGGAAAAGTGAGAATGAATACCTGGCCTCGAAAGATAGTCCGTCCCGTTTTTCTGACTAATTCATCCGTGGTGGAAAAATGCCGCACTATCACCCGCCCCATCAAATTTGCACAACGTCCGACGTAGCTCCCTCCAGCCGCCGTGCCATTACGTGGCTGACAGGAACGTCGTACTGGCCGCCATTGTGGTGGCTTTGCCGCCGAGCACATAAACCCTTTCCAGCGCACCCTTGGCACCGCCGGACTCGTTTTCTCGTCAAGAACGAGTGGTGCGACGACACGACGTGCAAGCCACGTATTGGTTCAATGTGCTGAAGCGTGCCCGTGCTTGTTGCAGGCCCTGATTGCCCTCAAGTACATGCTCCTGTCGAAGATCATGCTCAACCTGCCGGAGGAGGTACAGTCCCTGGTGGTGGGCAAGCTGGCGCTGCGCCATGCGGGACCCCAGCTGGAGGCCATGAAGAGCGTGGCCAGGGCAAGCCACAGGCGGTCTCTTGCCGACTTCGAGCAGGCAAGCCTTTCCCCTTACGCATTACACTTCGCCAGTCCACAGGTCAAGTTCATATGAGCAATAGAGCCCCATAGGGCTACCTTGTTTGACATCTAAGTGTCAGGTGACACCCTGTTATCACCGACTTTACAGTGTCCATGGCATCATGTGACCCTGTGACGTCTTATTCATCACTCATTTGGGGCGTCTTTGAGTCGATCACATACGATCAAGACGCGCTTAATTTTTTTGTTTTGCTTGCTGTATTATTTTTAATGTTGTTGGTTGTGCTGCTGTGGCAATGTTATGCCTTCTTAATCAAGTGTAGTCATTTGGAAAGCAACACTTCCTGGAATTTTTACCAAACAATTGAAGCAGTGGGGAATTTTCAAATTGACCTCGTCTCTTTTTTATTCCTACGTAGTTTCGTTAATTAGGATTTTTTTTCTTTTTAAGGGAGACACTATCTAGAGGAAAGAACATTTCTGAAGAAACATTTATTTTGAAAACTGCTACATTTACATCTGCCAACATCTAGAGCAGTGGTTCTCAACCATCAATGTTTTGCGGACCCCTTGTGGATCGGCGGAGATGGTGGAGGACCCCATTCGTGGGTGAGGGGAAGGGGAAGGTATAGGGTAATTATCATAATGATCTAATGGGTGGATATAACTAAGGGCTGGTGTGAAGTAGACTTTTTCCATTGACATATACACGAGAAAACTCGCCTCGAAAATTGGAATGTTTCTTCTCAATCGGATTAAAGACAACTTTTATTGCCGAAATTGACTGACAAGGGAAGGCTTCGCGGACCCCTAGAGTGCCTTCGCGGACCCCAAAGGGTCCGGGGACCCCCATTTGAGAACCGCTGATCTAGAGGGTATTTTTAGAAAGTTTCAATTTGTTTGCACTGCTGATGTTACTTTTTATGAAGTATTTTCGGTCCACCGATGCTAAAGGAAAGGTAGAGGTTCGAACACTTTGAACGCCTCTTTCTCCATTTCACTTTTTAGCATAAATTTCACATAATAAATCTTGTTTCAGTATGAAACTATTGAGACTCCATTTTTGCGGCTTTATAATGAAATTTTATGGATATGGTTGCTATGAACTTAGATTTTGCATTTTCATGTTCCCTTATTATGAATAATTGTCATTTGCAAAACTTGATAAATATGAAAGGGAAAACAATTTTTTTCAATAAATCTTTTTAGCAAATCTTTTTTTAGTACAGTAATTGGCATTAGCTATTCCAGTATGCATTCCACCAGAAAAATATGTGGTTATCAACATCATTTCTCAACGCTAGATTCATTGAGCAGATTCCATGCCAAGCTATGCTTTACTTCATTCTGGGTGTATAGTACCTCATAAAATTGGTTTACTGGGCTGAAACTTTGCCCGCCCTCCTTCTATATGGCTACAAACACAACCTGCAGATTTCACGCTTACTGAGCGAGTGGTTCAAAAGTTAACATTCCCAAGTAGTGTCCTCCCTTAATCCCTACGTTCCCACTTTCTGACCAGGCACTGGTGCACTACTAAAAATTTCTTTTGGTAAAATGGCATTCACATTTTGTAATTGCCACATTCATGGAAGTTGACTGTAAAAGTGGAAGAGCTGTGACCTTGGTTGGACGGATTCGGCAGCCAGAAGAAGGGAAATACCGTTGTGCTCATGGCAGCACAGTGTGTCTGAGGCTGAGCAGTATGTTTCATCTTCCAGCTTTATTGCTCATTGCATTGCATCGGTACATGGCTTTGCTATGCTACATTTGTGCTTAAAGGGGTGCTAAAGTGGTTTCTGAGATTGTCTATTAATGATCATAACTCAATCTACGGGCTCTAAGAATTCTAAAAAAACCAAGATTAGATTAATATGCGTCTGCTTTCTCTATTAGAAACAGGATGCAAGATTACGACATTCACGTTTTTCTGTGATTCAGTGCAGAAACCAGAAGGCGCCATCAAATGTGCGACAGCCAATTGCGAACAATCGCTTCCGCGCGCCAATCACACACATTTGAAAGTCGGTCCGCTGTTGGTCGGCCTCTTTGCTGCGCGGGAAGCAATCGCTCGCAATTGGCTGTCGCTCGTCCAACGGCGCTGTCTCGTTTCTGCGCCGAATCGCAGGAAAACGGGCGTGCCACAATCTTCGATTCCGTTTTTAATAGGGAAGTCGGAACGCACATCAATCAAATCTTGGAATCTTGGGTTTTCGGAATGCTTAGAGCTCGTAGATTGAGCCATGACCATGGCTCAGCACTTTGCTTGGGAGATGGAGACAGTTGAGAAGATTGTGATGCTTTTAGAGCCACTGAGAGTATGTACTCTGAGGGACCCTTGGTTCCTAGAGGCCGAGTTGTGGAGCTAATTCTCTGCGCACAGCAACGTTCGTTTTCCCCATCTCGAACCTTGTATTTTTACGCATAACTTGCGTGTGGTTGTTCTACAGGCCCTGAAGGAATACCACAAGGAGCTTGTGGAAGACCCAATCATCCAGGCCCACCTGGACACCCTGTACGACACCATGTTGGAGCAAAACCTGTGCCGCATCGTGGAGCCTTACTCTAGGGTTCAGGTGCGCTCTCCCTTTGAACACTTGTAGTTCCCCGATACGATTTCCTCGCACGCAGTGAGTAGTGCTGGGTGACTCATTTTGTTGCGGTGCCACGAGACCTTTTGTCAAATCACCCGAGCAAACCCGTCCTCCGGTCTAAATATTGCATACAGTTTTTCTTTTAAAACTGACCGTTTTGCCAATTTAAAATTTCGATGATGCCCGATGTTCCTTTTTGGTGTTTCTCTATTGGCTGTGTATTAATGAGCCGGTATTGTTTCAGGTGGATCACATTGCCAGCACCATCAAGCTGCCCATGGTAAGTCCATTCGTTTGGAGAGATTTCTCTAGTTGGGACAACTATATACTTCATTTTCACCTCAAGAACTGTAGTAAAAAAAGTCCGGCTCTTCGTGGAGCATTATTAATTTCCCTTTATGTAGACATTTAAGATATATGTAAGAACATTTTAGATTAGACAGATGTTATCTTGTCAACACGTACACACTTCAGACGCCATAAGTATCGCTTCTAACTTTGACAACTAAGTCTTGTAAGAACTACTTGGCGTGGTATATGAACAGTGCGTAAGACAAACTTTTTTCTTGAGATGAAAACGAGTATGAGCAGGTATACCTCTTGAATGCGGACATCCCTTTCATCACCTTGTTCTGCAGCATGGCGCTTTCGGGGCTGATTGTGCTGCGCAGTTTGTGTCACTTGTGCCTTGATATTTGTAATGCTATTACAAGAGTAAATTGTAGTCAACTTGCATTACTACACCTAGGAGCTAAAATGCCGCACGCAAATTCAAACAGAGTTACTCCAGTCTTGTTGGCAAGGTTGACACCAGCCCCTTCCCAAAGCTTCTAGTCTAAGGAATCAGTTTGTAGGAGTAAAAGAGGATGGGCTCTTTTCTTTTTTCTTTTACCTGCCTTGGGTACGCTAGTGCAGAAGAGCATGGGACAGTGTACTCCCACTTTTCGAATACCTAAAAAAGAAGTGGCTCAAGCACAGTGCACCTTATGACAGGATCCACAATACTCTTGGATCTGGAGCATGGGGCTGCAGTTGTATAAATTTAATAAGGTGCTGTCCGGCGAGTGTAGACGAGCACAGGAAGTGTAGGTCAGTCGAACAACAACCTTGTGCAGTTTTATTTCTGTGCTCGTCTAAAGCTTTTAATGATAGTCCCATTTTGGCAGGACGGTCCCATCTCGAGGCTACATTTAAGTTGTGCTATATGTCAATGCCGAGTTACAAAGCAGCTGCTAGTGAGCTGAGGCTGATCTTGCTTACATACACTACTGCGTGGTGGTTACAGTATGTGAAATTCACCCCCAGTTGTTGTCAGGTTGCTTATTAACCCCTTTACGTGCCTTGGACGAGCTGAGCTCGTCGGCCACTTTCTGGCTAAAAATGCCGTGGACGAGCTCAGCTCGTCCAGTGGTTTTTTCGGTTGCCCTCAATTCCACGGACAAGCTAGGCTCGTCCGAGTAGTTTTGCGGTGCTGATCATAGATGGCAGCACTCATTAGTTGGCAAATATTTTTTTCGCCTCCGGTGATTTTTGCGTAATAAACTTTTCAAATTTTATGTGTAATGCTAGAGGAGTAACAATTCGAAATAAAAAAAAATCTGGCACTTATAGGTTAGTTTTTGAAAAACAAATTTGGCACTTAAGGGGTTAAAGGTCTAATTGTACATATTGTATGGGGGTGCCAACATTAAAAGGAAAACCCTCCGGTGACTAGTCGGAACTTTAAGTTGAGGTCAGGTTGCAGAGTGTTGATTCTCAGAATGATCCTCATCCTTTTCTTTTCCCTCTTTGCTGTTCCAGGAAAAAGTGGAGAAGAAGCTTTCTCAAATGATTCTGGATAAAAATTCAATGGTGAGATCCTCCTTGCAAACTTGGCAGGACCCCGCCAAAAACCGTTTGATCGCTTGACTCAAAAAAAAAAATTTAAAAGAAAACAAACATTAATTTTGATGAATGTTATGTTTGGATACACCAACATCTTAGAAAATGTTTTCACGACATTCCATTGATTTCTGCTGCATAATTAACCTCACTCGTCTCTACTGCATAGTTAACTTGCTATCAAAGAGATCCGGACACTTTGCAATTTTCTCCAATCCTTTTTTTTTTTTTTTTTTTTCAGTGTACACTCAACTTTTGATAATCCAAAATTCAAAGATGAAGTAAAATGCTTCACACCTAAACAAACTTCAATTTTTTTATTCACTTTGTGTTTATTCAGGAGGATTTGATTTTTGCATTGCTTCTGCTAACAGACACACTGTGCAAATTGCAAACCTTTCTTGGTTACCTTCGGCTGTTTCCTTGCCAAGGAAAATGTGAAAAAGTACTGAGTGCTGCCTCAAGCAGTTTCGCATCAGCGGCACCCTGCTGCTAGGCACTAAAGGAAACGTAATCACTCCTAGGCCTAACCACTTGTACAATTTCACTCTCCGAAAGTGGACCACACATCACGGCATGTTTATTGACATCAATATATTCTTTGGACAAAACGTATCGTAAAGTTTGGCAATGCCTCAAAAGCAGGCTTTGTTGGCCGTGCGCGCCGCGCATGCCGCACTCGCTTCCGTAATTTCTGTGTGGACGGGTGCCACGGTGTGCCTCCCCGCGGATTTTTTGTCTGAGTGAAATTTTGACACCAAATAAATCTGCACCTTTTTGCCACAGTGGGCAAAGAAGTGACAGCAATAGCTGTTATTGTGCTCAGTAACCCCTTTTTTATGCATACCCTTGAATTGCTCGATCGCACACAGATACTTCGGTGGCCTTGTGGCCACCAGTATCTAGGAAAGGACACACTGCGCACATGAGTTATCGTCCCTGCCCAAGGCTAAATTGAGAAAGGTACCATTACGAGTGGTAGATTGCTTTACATCCGATCGTACACGCAAACGGAGTTCTAAGGTGAGGAATCTGTAGCAGCGTCCCCTGCCAACTGTACAAGACATTTTCTGCCTGGCACAACACCGACGCCGTACATACAGCAGGAAGTCCTTTTAATGTCTATCGCTGTAAAACATACTTTGTGGGGTAAACGTAAACCCCCTGAATTGGAACAAAAATTTACACAAACTTGATCATGCTGACAGAGACCAAGGAGCACAGAAAGTGTCCCGTACAAATGACGGTTATTTCTATTAATGCATTGTTTTTTTATTTTTAAAGCTTTATATATAACCTAAACATTCTGTAATGCTCCCAGCGTGTTGCTCGTTTACGATCCTCATCTCTGAGGCTCGTTCATGGTGCTCTTTCCTGACGGTCCTTTCTGATGGTTCTTCGTGACAATTTACGTATAAAAAACGACCCATGAAACACATTCTGCATTAAAATAGACCCACAGAACCTTACCCATAGTCGGTGACAGATTAAGAATTCAGGAAAGCTCCTCCCTCCCTTTCCACTATAGCAGAGCGAACGCTGGAGAGAAGGTCGCCTCCTTCCAGCCTTCCCTCAACTAAAGTAAAAGGGGTGGGAGGAGATTTACCCAAACTCTTGATCTGTTACCGACTTCTGCCACCTGCATGCAACCTGCTGCCAGAGCCGTAACAAGGCGACCGTTCCACGCAGGAATCCTGGACCAAGGTTCGGGCGTGCTGGTGATCTTCGAGAAGACTAGTGTGGACAAGACCTTTGAGGCGGCCCTGGAGACCATTCAGAGCATGGGCAGGGTGGTGGACTCGCTGTACCACAAGGCCAAGAAACTCTCCTAGGGCATGCCCCCGTTCTGACGTGCGCTGCCAGTTTCCCCCTCTCTCTCTCCGAGGCCCCCTCCCGTGTACACTAACTCCTCCCGAGCAACCACTGACACCCAGTTTCTGAAAGAATGAAGAGAATAAATCCTGCTGCTTGGAGAAAATGCCAACCGGCTTCTGGTGTCTCGTGTTTGGAGCGACGGGAGTGCAAAGTACATTTTGTTTTTGGCTGCCGCTTCTGATCTAAAAGTCCGTTTGTTTGTATGCTGCCTTGGGTCAGTCGCACAAACTGAATAGGATGACAGAGAACATGCAGGTGAGCTGGTGGACTTTCATTGTCATGACAACCTGAGACAGGGGGAACAAAAAATGAGGGATGACGCACACATCAATTTTTGTGTCTTACCCCCTTCTCTTCCTAGGTCTCAGGTTGTTAAGATGTGTGAACTCTGCGTGTTTTCGTGCTCTGTGTGCCGTTCACGAGCCTTGGTGATGGCTACTCTCGGTGATGGGTGCACCATCTTTTGAGTGTTGGCATTTTTCTTCTGGAGAATGTATCTGTCAACTTTTCCTCTGCAGTAGGTACAGCAGGAGAGTAAAGGCTGGTTCACATAGACCTGTTTTCTTGCGCTATGTTGCATTACGAAGCTTATGCACAAGACACCGGGACATAGGTGCTTCATATTAAGCGTGGCTACCAGTTCAAGGAGATAGCCTGGCACGCGACATTAAAAAGACACAAAAGTTTTGTTGACTTGTAAGTTACTAAAGAAAATGATTGTCACCGGAATATCCATGCTTCGAATGAAGCAAGGCAACCCACTCGAGGGGATAGCTTTCCACATGACATGAAACATGAATGTTGTGGTGACTCCTCACAAGAAATCAAGCAAATGCCCCTGTGTGAACCGACCTTAAAGTGGCATCACAAGACAGAATCCCTAGAGGTTGGGAATCGTATGGAAGTCTACGGAAATGCACTAGTCCATCTCTAGTACAACAAGTTTCCTGTGGAAGGGCATGTCTGAGTACCTATGCAGAGAGCTGATTGGCTTTGATTGGAAGGATAATGGGTAGACCTCGATGCTAGATGCCTTGAGTTCTACCCACAATTGTTTTTCAATTGGTCAAAAAGAGCTAGCACTCTGACATCATTACAACCCCTGTGCAAGAAGCAGACAAACTTGCGCTCTGCATAGCTCTTTTGGGTCTTTCACAGCGGAGCTGCTAAGGGCTAGTTTCCCCAGTATCGTGTCCGTGGACAAACAAATGTCGACACAAAGCTCCAGACGGCTACCACCATCTATAAGCGGCAACCAGACAACCGGCTTGCCGGTTTGTCTGTGTTACCTTCGCCACAGATGGTGGCAACCTTTCCAGCGTTTCCACTGGTTTAGGCTGAATTTCTCTAGGCGTTGTCGTAGAAGTTGTCCTTGAAGTCGTCGAGGGGTCCTAGAGGTCATCCTAGAAGTCCTAGACATTGTCCTCCAGGTCGTCCTAGACGTCGTCCTCTAGGCATCGTCCTAGACGTCGTAAAGATAACAGTTGTGCTGGTCCTCCATCTTCAGGTGAAGTGGAAGAACTCTACATTTTCTTTTTTAGTAACTTTTAGGATAGAGGTGAAATGTGCCATTTGTAACATTCTCTTTAAACCGCCCAAAATTTTTTGGCTTCATTTAGGGTGACTCCTTGATGTGTCGCTTGTCTCGGTATAAACTTTGGAAGTTGGTTTTGGAAAAAAAAAAAAAACCGTTAGGTGTTACAGTTTACAACCATAAAACTAAACCATGATTAAATTGATTAAACTAAAGGCCGGTTCAGACACTTGCGTTTGAGTGCGCTTTGACTGCGTTGCGGCGAGAACGAAAGCGAGTCACCGGCACATCTGTGCTTCGTATGAAGCGTGGAATCCAATTCAAGGAATCTTCTTGGCACGCGATATAAGATGCAGGGATGTCCTGGTGTCTCGCTGCCGCAACGCAGTCAAACACAGTCAAACGCAAGTGTGAACTTAAGGCGAAGGACTCCAAACAAGTTGAAGGTGTTTGCCACAGTGGCTAGGTGGCGCACACTACGCTTGTACCACTTGCTTTTTTAAATGTCTATTTAGTCTATTAAATGTATTCTTAACATAAATCTTTCGATAACAAAAATAATTAAAAATATGGGACCATAAGAACATTACAAACTAGGTCATAATCCCTATCTAACGCCTCGTCCCATCATACATTTTTCGAGGATCAAAATGAGTGATCAGTGCATCATCATCAATACCACTACAACACATGACCTGGCGTTTCATCTCTAAACGTCATCGCTAGTGATCCCCTAGCGCCTAGCTACCCGGATAGCACCGTCGTCTGTACATCGAATGCGACAGTCGCATCTGACTCCAGTTGCCGTCATTCAATGCGGTTTCACGTAGCAGATAATGAAATAGCGCATCGCATTCAAGTCGCCAGACAGGGTGGATCGAGATGGCGAGTGCGCATTCATTCAGCCCATGTAAATCGGACGGTCGCATCGCAGTTTCGGAACGCGGAGGATTATAGGATTGCGCTCACTGCAGCGAGTAGGGCTGCACAGCCATTAGCTAGGAGCGAGTGGACAGCTGAGAACATGGCGGCGGCCAACTTCGTCGGCGGCGGCGGAGAGCGGTTCCGTGTGGTCGCCGCTTTGCAGCGTTCCTCCGCGAGAAGAAACGCGCAGCTTTAATTGACAAACTCAATGAGCGGAATATGACTGCGCTGCTCGGAGAGCGCGGCCCCCTGTCCAAGCCTTGGCGAAATACGACTTGCGTGTCCAAGTGGAAGCTCGCCTAGAGGTTTCGGCGCAAACACGAACGACGCCGAGAGCTCCGAGCACTGCATAGTGAGCGCAGAACGAGCAGCTCCTACCTCGGTGCCGTACCCTCGGCAACGCCTCAGCCTGTTCGGCCTCGGGGTCCGGTCGTGATTGGCAAGCTACTGGCGAGACGTCAAGCGCGGTGGCTTGTCCTCTAGAGCGGTTCACGACGATCTCGCTCGCCAGGCCGTGCGCACGCACGTCGCCTCTGATCCAGAGTGGCCCAGCGGCCCGTACCTGGAGCCCAAAGACGTTTGAGTTTTGATGTTTCTATACCAGTCTCAATAACTCCTTGCATGGCATCGAAGACTACGGGCACGATATGTTAGTTTCAATCTCGCCGAAAGCGTCGACGCCTTCGCTGAACCTCACATGCGATGCACCGGAAAACGTGGTCACGTGATGCGGCCGGTGCCGGAAACGCAGCTTTAACTCAAGAGCTTATGACATGGGTCAGCGACCACCTTCGCGTAGATCTTGGTGCATTCATGTAAACGCTGCCGCGTACGGCTTCTTCGGAGGACGATTGGAGTTCGATTGCGCTGAAGTCGTATTGCATGTAAACGAGGCTACTGACTTCCACAGTCCATCGACAAAGCTCTTTCGATTTGTTTGATGATCTTCATCGTCTCAGTATCATCTCTCATCGTTCTACCGACAAAGTGAATTAATTTAAACTTATGTACTGCCCCTGACGCAACTGAGATACACCGAGAGGACCCTCTGCACCCCCTCAGTCATACCGCGAGCTTCCAACGGTCGTTTGCAGCAGAAAGGGGTCTGTACCAGCCATTATGAACCACGACGTAACACACCTCAGCTTTTGCATCGACGAGGACGATGACGAGGTGATCATCAACGAAAACAAGCTCAAGGCATCCGCGGTGTCTTACGTCATTCGACGGATTCGCGCTGGCGTCTCCGAACCCGAGGACAATGGCGGTGAGGTTTGTGTCGGCGGGGATGCATCGGAGCATTTGGCCTGTAAAAAGAAACGCCTTCTTCACCGAAAGAGACGTGTTGTCTAGTCTCGAAAGACGACTCTCAGAGATCTTTAGACCTGTTCGAAGACTGCGAAACGGTTGAGGTAGCAACCCACCCTACTCCTGATCAGAACGACCGGCAAGATCCTTCCGTCGTCTGCAGCACGCTCGCGTGCTCGCTGGAGGAGCAGACTGCGCTGAAAGATCGAACGTCCCCAGGAGAACAGACGACCTCGGGATTGCCGCAACCGCCGTGCAGCCAAACCGTGCCTCCCGCAAAAGTGCCTACTTTGGAGGAGATTTCGCTTGGAACATTGTTTTGTCGCAGCATCGACCTCGCGCTGGACGAGGAAAAACAGCAAGAACAACCCGTCGTTAGCTTGGACGAAGACGAAAGCGGCTCTGCGAGTTCTTTGGAGGATCCCAGCAGGAAGTAAAGCTCACCAGTGGATCGAACAGAGCTGTCAGACGTCCTTCTGTTACGCGGAACCGCCGGCGCAGACATCGGCTCCCGCCCTTGGATCGACACGTAAAGTCGCCATGTCAGCTAGTCCGCGACGCTTCGCCAGGACTCCAACGCTGAGGTCGCCGTTCGGGCCTGTCGAGAACCTTCCCTGCAGTGAGGGAGGCGCGGCGTCTCCGCGTCGGCGCCCGTTACCTGGTAGCTCACCGTCTCGGATTCCGGCACGCGGTGCGGTCAAGGCTCGGGGCTCGCCTCGTCAAACGGCCAAGTCCAAGGAGTCGCCGAGTCCCTTTAAGTTGCCGCGCAACAGAACGCCCTCGTCGGCGCCTCGGTCTGCCGGACGGATCAACTCTCCTTGGGCGGTTGAGAGTCCGGTTGCCAGAGTGAGTAAGCTCTGTTCGTCACACCTTCAGGTTAAGAAAAGTGGGACAAGCTGTTTCCACTTTAGTGGAGTGAACACTGGAGAGAAAGCGAGTGAAAGGGAGGAACCCACCAATCACAGTGGCCATAGAGCTTTGTGGGTGGGACCTGTGGGTTCACTTGAGTGAGAGGAGAGAAGAAAGGGGTGGGCAACGTTTGGGCAGTTTCTGCGGTACGGCCCACCAGAACTGCCCAAACGTTGTGAACGGCCGGTTCGTGGTCTGCTGCCGGGCTCTGGTGCGTGCCCTTTTCCTCTCTTATTCCACCGAATCTGTGTGAACGCCCGGATGTACGAAGATGACGCTGGTGTCAAACAAAATGGTGCCACTCAGAGTAGTATATAGAGAGTTTGGTCATTCATTGGGAAGTATAGGAGGCAAATGAAGAGGTGCCATTGGCCGAAAGCGGGCTGGGCGTGTTGCAGGGCTTCTTCACAAATTTGAAAGTGGCCAACCAGAAGCCGGAAATATTATCTATCAATCACGGTCATCCAACATCATGGTGGAAGAACGCGACTAGCGGAACGATCAACATAATCCGATACGCTCAGGCATCGAAGGCCAGAAATCTGCCGTCCGAGCGGTCACACACTGCTCGAGCAAATTAGAGTTTGAGTGGCACATTCGATTCTTTCATCGAAACATCACGTGCAGCATATTTTCAACCATGAAGAGTTACTACATTTAACTCTTACTTGCTTATTTCTCGCTACTACCGGTGGGGAATATTTCGGCTTCTGGTTGGCCAAGAGAGCATGTCAAGCCCTCTTTCTGCATCTGGTGCATGCCCTGGCATTAACCACTCCTCCCATTGAGCACTCTCCGAATATATGGCTCTGAGAGCCCTTAGTGGAATGATCTATGGGTCTCAAAGCAGCGCCGAGATCGGAGACAGTCTCTGTATGTTTATGTAAAATTGGACACGGTTGAGTTGCAAACCTGTGTCGGTTAACTTTCGAATTGCGGTCTGTACATACCCTCTAATGTAGTGAGGCAAGCAGCACTAAACCAGGACGAAGAAAATTTTAACATTGCGTGTATTTGCGGGGGCAGTGTGACTCAAAACATTTGCCTTTCGTTTCATGGTGCCAAGTGTAGGTAGTTGCCGACAGCCTAAAGGGTCACTCAAGTGGATTCTGAGATTGTTTATTTATGGTGATTAAGCCCATAGACGCCCATGAGCCCATGGACGGAGCGTCTATGGGCTCTAGGCATCCTCTAAAACCTGAAATTAGGCTCGTGGACGGCCGATTTCCCGTTATAAATCTGATCAGAGATTGGCCGTGTTCCAAAATTTACTCTATCTTACTCTGGGGTAAAGGTTTTGTACCTTGGCGTTCTAAAAACTACCCCCGCTTAGCGTTTTTCAATCTCTGTTGTCGCGTGACACGACCCGCCGGAGTAACTCGGATCCATTTGAATAAGATTTGGAACACGGCCAATGTGACACGCCCCACTTTCTGCGCCTCGGACCAGACACCAGGGGCGTTGTCGGACGGCGTTTTCAAGCAGTAATTGCTGTATTACGTCGCCCATACCCAAAAGATCCCATGTTTTTGTCAAGGTATAATGCACAACACACCTAAAAGGGGCAAAAACATTTTTTCCAGGCATTTCATTGTGGTGTCACAAGACAATCCAATCAATATTTTGCTACAGTGCCACGTATATTTTTAATAAAGTAAAAAAAAACTTAACTGCTCAAAACCGAAACTGACTGGGGAGGAAGAAGAAATATAGAGGAGGAGAAAGATGCCAAAATCACGTAACTGTGCAACCTTTTTTTTTTTCTTTCAGTAAACATATTTACAGAAGCCACAAAAAATGGGTATAATATTTTTTGTCCATTGCTTGTATTAAGTGTGTGCCTTCGATGACCCACAACTTTGATTATCTTTGGTGGTCGTGTTCTAAACCGTAGAAGACGGCGCATGATCACAAAGAAAAGAGTGAGCGCGACTCAAACCTGCCAGTTCCCGATTGGCGGTTTTCGGGCGAGAAGAAAACAAATTTTGAGCCGCAAGTTGTGTTCTGGGTAGTTGGGTGCTCATAGGTCATGTACAAATAAAAACTTTGTCGAGCATAAATACTCTGTCAGTGACCCTTCAAGAAACGCAGGCCATGGCGAGTCCTGGGTGTCTTCTGGCTTCACAGCCAATGAGATTACGGCATTAGCTGGTAATAATAGTTCATGCCCCACATTCGTTCACTGTCAGTGACTGTAGCAACATCTTCCAGACAATAATTACTTTATTTTTATTTATTTTTTTATTTTTTCAGTACATTCACGAGAAGCCGGCAACTCCCTTGTCCAGATAGTGAAACCCAAAAAGTCGCCTTCTGCTAAGGTAAGTTGGCTGGGCCAGAGCGGGAGGTTCCGAACTTGGCAAGTTTTCTTAAATGCGTAGCATTTGTAGGGCCAGCTTTTAGTTGTTTTTGGGTCTTGGGGATGTATCCTCCATGAGCGACGTCGCAGTGTTCGACATTGTCATCGGCACCTTATTAAAAGATTCGTTGTGACGGTCGTGTCAGGACATCGCATCACGTGATATTATGACGTGACATTACGATACATTGTGTTATGATCTCACGTGGACTGACCTGACGTCATGTCACGTTACACCGTGAGGTCGTGATGTCACATGAACTTACCTGACCTGACATCACAGTGGACCTATAAATGCTATGCACTTAGAGCAGATTTCATATGTGCCAAGAGACTTTTTACCGCATTACATGGAACAATGTAAATTGTGCAGTCCCTATGTGCCATGGCATCAGCCGGGGTGACCACAGCCAGACCCAGGGTACCGATGGCGCCACTTTCGGCCAAGAAGTACCAGTCGTCGAATATGGGCATCCTTTCCAAGGTGCTGTATTTTTTTCACAGCTTTCACACTTTTAGAAGTTTTTTCTGTTTACTATACTAGGATGTCGATGCAGCTGTTCATGTGCAAATGTGTATAAGTCGCTTACCAAGTGCATAGTTCCTTGAAAGATTGTTCACTTTACTCTCTTGTGTAGTGTAAGGAGATGTCGTGAACCTCCAGAGGTTCAAGTTCAAAAGGTGTAGAAAATTTTGAACCTTTCTAATTTGCGAATTCACAAAGTTTGCAACTTTAGAATTTTGCAAACCTCAAAACTTTTGATGTTTCTGAAAGTTTGAGTTCAGTGGTTTAAAATTTCTCTCTAGTTCAAGTTCTCAAATTCTATGAAAGCCCAAGTTCTACAGTTTTTAATTCGTGTCTTTGTTTTATTTACATTTTCTATCCTATATCTTTGGGTGTGTCTTGACATACAACAGTATACATATTTTTCTTTCTTGAGCTGATTAAAGTTGGAACATCTGTTTTAGCATGAAATTTGTACCAAACAGGTCATTCAGGCAACTAACGGGTGTCTGTTGACAAATAACCCAGGTAACAGTTGTGGTAGTGGTAGCAGTAGCACTAGTGGTAATAGTAGTAGTAGGGTATTCTATTTAATTGTCTTATTCAAGGACAAACTTAACAAATACCTTCTTGTGGTTGTCATGATTATTTAGTAGATATATAGGGTGTCTGAAGTCATCAGGCTCGATCTAAAATGGACCGTAAAAATCGACACCTGCACGTAGCAATGTAAACTTTTCGTCAAAAGTGTATTTCACTGGTCAGTTTTTTCTTGTGAAATTACAAAGCATAGCTTTCTTTCTGTAAAAAATAGGGCCAAGAAACGTGCCAGGGTCAACGGCGGGCAGTGACGCCGACGACGAGGTCGAGTAGCGGGGCGAATTAGGTGCTTGTATTGATAAATGGCGTACCTGAACGAGTCTCTCACATGGTTTGTTCAAAATTAACATGATCTTTTTGTAATGTACCCTTGGTTAAAAAATAAATGCAGAAAATAAAGGCAAAACTTCAATGAAAAAAAGTGTGTTTGCATAACGACAGTGCTTTTGCTGCCAGCGGATATCGTCTGCATGTCATCTGCTTTCTTTCACTGGTCAACTACATCTTCGGACGCAGAGTTGTATATGGGGAGAGTTTGGTCAGTCTATGATCTCGCCGCCGTAATGCTCTCCTCCCAAGTGATCCAATCAGCACGCGGCGCAGAGCGAGAGGCATGAGCGCATGCGTGGGGACTCCCAGCTGCTCTCAGCTGAGTGGGGAGGGCCGCCATTTTTGTTCATTTTTCCGGCGGAACGCATGGGATCGGCATCTAAATCTCGATTATTTCCTTTTATATCGCTGGCTCTGGCAAGAAAATGATATACTGTTATTCCTGGGTGGGTTAAAAAGCTAATAAATGAAGTTTTCTAGACGTATGGCCACAAACTTTTATTTAGGCGAAAAGAAGTCGGCCTGTAGCAGACGACGCGTAGCCTCAGCAGTGCTCTTCTCCGACAGCGTTGCGAAAAAATGGCGGTCGTCTCCTCTCTGCTCTCTTCTTTCTCTCTCGCTCCTTCGGCGCTCTCCTCCCTTTCATTTACTTTTCTCCTCTCCGGCGCCTTCGTGGCCACACCCACTGGCCAAACTCTCCCAATATACGGCCCTGTTCGGACGCTGCTCCAGACGCCATCTATTAAGATGCTCGCCAACGCACCCGGCAACTCAACTTGGTCGTCTGCTTCGCCGCCCGCCGTTGAGCCTGGCAAGTTTCTTGGCCCTATCTTTTTACACAAAGAGAGCTACGCTTTGTAATTTTACAAGAAAAAACCGACCTGTGAAATACACCTTTGACGAAAAGTTTAGATTGCTACGTGCAGGAGTCGATTTTTAAGCTCCATTTTAGATCGAACCTAATGACTTCGGGTGCTTTGTAACCTGTCATTTTTTTACAAAACAAAAAAAAAAAATGACAGGTTGTAAATTAATGCATTTTGTTAAAATGCAATCCTGGTTAAAGTTACTTTTGTGTTGCTTTCCAATGTTAGGCTGGAGTGAACCAGTACGGTCCCCTGGAGCCCTTTGTCATCAAACACACTGGTAAAATAAGGATTTTATAATTTCATTATTTCAGTTAGCGCAGTCGGCCACTTTACACGATCATCTCCAACTCCATTTCATTTTCAGTGCCCGAAGCATCCCAGTGCGAAACCGCCAGTGTAAGTTTTCACCAACTTTTTTTTTTTCCAGCAGTTTTGTCAAGTCTGATTCTCCATTTATTTTATTAATATTTTCCAGGGCATTGAGGCATCCGTGATTCAAGTCATTCGGAAATGAACAACCGAAAACTACTGTGGCCTTCGTCGTTTCTTTCGCTCCTGGCTTTTATACGGCCGTTTTAGCCTTGTCGGATTATTTGTCTGGCTACATTGGGCCAATTGAAGAATTCCGCTACAGTGCGCTTTTTGCTGCGGACGACATCAACGACATCACGATATGATAGCAGTCGCCGCTTCTATACGAGCGTGATTCGTCTGCGCGCTAGTAGTGTAGAGAAGTTCGTTTTTGACTTGAACTCAAGTGCATGATCGCAGTTGGTTGCTCCAATTTTGAGCAAGATGGCGGCACCTAAAATGATCGACGGCGCCCGTGTGCTTGTCGAAGCACTACGGAAACAGGTTTGTCCAATTTTCCTGGTTTCGGTTGTGTTAGCGACGCACGTAAACTTGCCCGAGTTCATTTTTTTGCCCCCACCTTTTTGTTTGTTTGTGCACTTGGATTTTATTTCTATCGTTCGCATATTTAGCCTTTCTAATGCAGCGGTTGAATTGACGGCACGACTTGCTAAAAGTTTGGCGGTCGCTCGCTTGCTGTGACAACCATTTTGAGGAATTTAATATAATCGTCGTCTGTATTTATGGTAATATGCTTAGACAAAGGCAGGTCGGTGTGCCGCTCAACATCGGATTTTGTCGAACGCGAAGTACACTGTAAACGGGTCAACACACTTGGACCCAAGGACTGTTTGTTGCTCCAATCTCCCCTATCGCGCGCTTGCTTTGACCGATAGCCGCTGCAGCCATCACTCGACCTGTTTGTATTTATAAATTTTGCATGGGGCGATTTCGTGTAACAGAAAAGCTGCTGAGGTGGTGCTGTATGATTTTGCTGGCATGTGTCTGACAGAAAAGGCATGCTGGAGGCTTCGGTGCTCAATGCCGCAGCTGCGAAATCGCAAGCAAAATCGCATCATGTGAATCGGGCATTACAAGACTCGCGCTGTGTGGCATTTCTTTGTATCTGTTATTTCCAATCGCCTGATCAGATGAACGCCTGTGTAATGGCATAAATTTGTAAAAGATGGGCCGGTACGAATTGCGTACGGTAGTATGGTGTCATTGCAAGCTGCAGCGTTTAAAGGGTAAGCCAATAATCATGATTGTTGCAAGATTGGTGAAGGAGAGTAACATCATTTTAGTCATATTTTAATCTTATACTTCCTGTGTGTTCACTATGATCTCTATTCTTGCACATCAATCTATGTTAAAATAAAACTGAAATGCTTGAAACGTCCCTTGCTTATCACTTATTCATGATGGCGTAAAGCAGGGTACAGTGAATTTGAGTGTCTTGTAAGCCTCGCCATCATTCATACATATATGAAACGTCGTACACGTAAACTATGTTTTCTTATTTGCTCTTCCCTTTCTAAAACATGTCATGCCACAAACTGGCCAATTTTACTCAAAACATGTTTGGGCTAGGAAGGAAACCTGGCAGGTGACTTCTTGACTTGGTCTAGATTACATTCCAGGTCGGGGAGGGAGTGAATTCCAGGCGCTTCTCTAGCTATCATCATCATTGTTTGTGACGTCGTCGGGTAGGACAGTTTGGGACCTGCCTGCAGATCTTCAATCCCTCTGGCTCATTAGCTCACTTCACGTGCTGTTTGGGTAACGTGCAGTAAAGCCTGTTTCATGCACTGTGTTTATTTAGTGAAGTGATATTTGTAGTAGGACCTTGAAACTGTGGCACGCATAGTCGTGCTAACAAACACTTCTGGTGCTAACGTGTCGAAGCACTCGGATGGTGGTGTGCTGTTCTGTATCCCAGTACAAAAAGCTGGATGATGAAAAGAGAATATTCAGCGCTTTACGCCAGTACAACATCTAGCACGGGGAATAGGGTGTATATTTTATTATGATTCGGACAAAATAATACTGAGAACGGAATGTCTCATCAGATTTGAAAATGAAAAAGCGGAATTCGAGAACCTCTCGCGGGCGTAGTAAACACTTCAGTGAAAGCGACTGTGTATCTTGTTGGTTCTAATATGTTCTGTGAGTTCTGGTCTCTTATTAGTTTCAAGTTGATTCCTTTTCGAATTTTGTAAACCAGTAAACAAACATTTTCTCGAAATAACTGGCATGAAGAAGCGGCGACTGGCATCCAGAGTCGTTCCAAATAAATTCCTGCATAATCACCCAGTCGATGCAAAACGTGCTAGACCCCTCGCAATCGAAGTCTTAAATATAGTAAGTTGGTGACACTTAACGTCCCAAGAAATGAGGTATACACCTGCTATGAATTACTACCGTATACTGTAAACAACTTAATTTTTGCGAGGACCTAAATTTGCGATTGCCTACAATTCGAGAATAATAGGTCCCGTGAACAATTACGGTAAAATGCAAAAACATTGAAATCTATATTGAGATCCTGCCGCGTTACGAAAATTAGAACCTGCAAATTATTCCAAAACTTCAGCTTTGACCTAAATCGCTAAATATTGAGCCCACGAAAAATAAGTCGTTTACAGTATATGCCTAATTTTGTGGCCCAAAATGCACATAATGACTATCGACATCTTGTAAACCCTGAGATGGGGAATGTGCTTCTCAGCAGGCGATTTTAAATTTGTCAACAATTCCTAGTAAAGATTAGAAGAAATTAATCAATTACCTGAATTTGTTGGGGCATATGTCCGACAATTTAAGAATTCATGAAAATTTCTACTTTTCTTTTGAGCAGAAGTCGCATGTAACAAACTTGTTTGCCACATATTCGATGCGGAAGCAGCTATGCGTCAGTTGCTGACGAGCATTTGCCCGTCAGCAACTGTTGAATCACACTCGGATAGAAGCGTCGGTATCGGCAAGCTCATTGTAACTAAAACAAGTATGCGGCGCTTTCCAACACAACTGTGCGCACGTGCACAGCTAAGAGGACTGCACCGTTTATTCTAGTGAATGCAAAACCTTTTTTTACAGAATTTACAGCTATTTGCCCGAGCGCATGCAGATGAGGTGCAAAAGACAAAGCCGCTTGCTCTCGAAGCAGTGTGGGCCTGCTGCACAGTGGAAGCTATGCTAGCTTTGACAATGTAGCACAAAGTAGTTGAGGCAAAGTGTAATTGTCTGCACAGCTCTATAAAACGGAGGGCTTTTGTTGGGACAGGAATAGTTGGTGTTCATACAACAACACAGGTCAAATGTAGCAGCTGGAAACCTTGCTTGATAGAGCGGCATAATTTTTTGTATTACCCTACCGCCATCTGTTTTAAAGCTGCAGAAAAACTTGTTCATGTAAAGGAGGACTCTGCCCTAGCATTTTGTTAATCTGCCATGCTAAAAGTTACAATGAGGCCATGCACCCGCTAGGAAGTTTTTAAGGGAATTCGTTTGCAGTCCATATTTTGCACCTTCAATTCTAAACAAACTAAAGATGTCGGAAACCTGAAATAAGGAAATTTTAGGAATTAGAAGCGGTTGAATTCTGCTATACTGAGGTTTCCAATTAAAGAAGTTCTCCAATGCATATTGTGCTCTTCAGTTGTCTTGAGAAAAAATCGGCTCTTTTTTTTCTGGTGGAGTTCTGCACGTTGAACAAGCGATTCACATTCACTTGGCATGAACTTTTTTGTGCAACAATGTTGAAACTAGCGTAGCTTCCACGGTGCTGCATTAGTTCCATGTGCAGCAGCTGCTGCGTGAGCATGTGACTTCGTCTCTATCTCCTTTGCATGCACTCCCATGCGAAGGAGACGCCAAACAAAGCGACACGCTCGCACAAATAGCCTTGACAACGTTGTACAAAAAAAATTGACGTCAAGTATAGCTGCAAATGTGATGGGATGTTTCATATAGGTACTCGTGTTTGTTTTCGTCTTTGGTATCATGAGGAGCCTTGTTTGTCCACAAATGTTGCCTGTTTGCACCTCTCGAGACCTGTAAAGTAGAAAAAGCCATATACTAAAAGGCTACCCATTGAGCAGCTTTGGACAAGAAGCCTTGATCAAGAGTGCATGACTTCCACAGTACAAATGCATCTGTGGAGAGCTATTGACCCCTCTGGTCTTTGCAGCCCATGTTCCAAAACTTTGTCTCGCTCTAGACGAGGGTTCCTAATTTTGTGTTTTGTAACTCTCCTCGTAAACAGTATTGCTTTACCTGTGCTATCATCTGGCAATACACCACTTTCCAGAAGTATCCCCTGTCAGAAACTTGGTTCGAGGATATCTTGATAGGAAACTCCAGGAAACAAAAGGGTGCCATTGGAAGGGGATGGGAGAAGCTTCTTTGTGCAAACGTGGGGGCAGAAGATAAGCCCCAATGGGCACGAAAGTGATGTTTTGGGAACTCGATCTAGGTCACCCTAGCTCAGTGGACAGCAGGACTTAGCTCCGTTGACTGGAAGGGAATGTTGCAAGTGCTTGCTCATGCCACGCTCAAGCTATCTTCAGTACCGAAAAATTCTCAAACTAGGTCATTCGGAAAGCAGTGGATTAAACCTGATCTACCTGCTGTAGTAAGTCAAACGCTACCTCAAGTGGAGTTGGTAATCTCTGCTGTAGACTACTGCAGAAAGTTGAAATAACTATGGTTGATTGGGGTGGTGAAAAGCTCGATTAATACTGAAATGATGACCACTAGTCTTTGTTAAGAAAAGGGGCGGATATTTTAGGGCTGGTCTTGTTTCCGCACATATTGCAGCTGTCCCTGCTCAGACAAACTAGCGGCTTTGTCTTGGAACTCTGAGAAATTGAGAATTTATATCTTGTATCCAGGTTGCACTGGATTCATCTGTTACATCAGCTTCTTTGTGCATTGCTGGCAAGGCAAGCAAGCAGGCACACGTTTGTAGCCCACACCTGCAGAAAAGAACAAAAATATTTTGTGAATTTTTTTTTCTTAGGCTTACTTTTTTATGCAGCTATTGGGAGAGCTTGCCCTGCGCGATACAAAATGCGTGCATAGTATCATTCATTAAACATAAGATTATATTTAGGGTACCTTTCTCTTCTCAGTACCATTCTCAGCAGAAAGCTACATTGGAAGAAACTAAAAAAGAAAAGTGTCCATAATATAAACCGAACACAAAAGTGCTTCAGGACTAGAACCTCACAGAATTCCAGGTGTGGCCTCGTACGTACACAGAGCATTCACCATTGAAGACTTCATGTTGACAGTGCCATTGAATTTTCAAGGATTGGCTAAGGTGACGAGATTGCAGGTGCCTGAAAATCATGTTTTAGAGCTTCATTACATTTGCATGGAACGGGCTCCTCATCCTCGACTGGGCAGGCTAAGTGGCGCAAGCTACCGCCCATTATAAAGGGTATGGCCATTGGCATTCATTCATCCGGTACAGCTGCTGTCTGTCTATACAGATTAGTGGTCGATGGATGGTTCTGCCAGCAGACCCTCTAAACAATGTATTCTATTGTGGGTAGATCGTGCTCTGTGGGTAGATCGGCTGTGCTATTGCTAACGGTGCCCTTGTGGTGGCTGATGAAGAAAGAAGTTGGAAGACGCACACTTCAGTCTTTGGCAGAAGGCCCAGGGGTTTAATTAAGATGCCATTACAATTTGAGGCACAAATTGGACATCAACGTTTGCCGTGAGCTTGAGTCCAGTCAATCGTTCAGCTTGCATTCGAGTTGGTGCGCCTTTTGCAGGTTCTTTTTGTGCAATAGCTTATTTGTATCGGGAGAAACTAGGACGAAGCATGTGAAAATATGATGGCAAGTGAAGAATAAACTTCTGTCTGCCGTAAACCTACCAAGTTGGCAATGTCCAGTTCTAATAATGCAGTATTTTCATTCCTGCTGTTATTATTGTAACAATTAAAGGGATACTCCAGAGATTTCTTCATCGTTTCCGATTTGCCTGAAAATTTGCTAAACACCAACGTACATCGCTGAAATAGTATCCCAAATATTAGGTCAAAATATATCTTTTTTTTTTTTTACAAAGTTATTGAATTTAAAATTTTGGTCCTGACAGTGTTTTCAGACTGAAAGTCTCTACTGGAAACAGCGAAAAAGTGATGCCAGCGGAAGGCAGGGGTTCACTCTTTGGAGTGCAGAATTTGTTCCCCACTGATTCCAAGCTGTTTTATGGTGTCAAATGAATGCTTTGGAAGCTGCTCAGCTGTGCACCAGCACGAAACAAATGCTGGGCATAGTCTATTTTTTAGACTGCTTGCTCTACTGGCAAGCCTGCCTTCCACTGACGTCACGGTACTGAAAAGTGCAAGTATATTTGAATGTTGGTTTTTGCAACATTTTCATTTGCCGGTTTCACAATACTTATTACAATACTTATTATAAATTTCGCGTTACTAAATAGCATATTGAAAAGGGTAAACACTGGGGATTCAGAAAATATAGTAAGGGCAGCTAAAAAAATCGCAGGAGTACCGCCACTAGAGATGGCCACAATATTTTAAACGGGTCTGCTATTGCAGTCTGCCAAGGGTCACCAATCATTATTTCTGCCATCACTCGCAATTTAAAGCTACTGTTTCACTGAATCTATGGTGGCCAAAAAGCTTGAGGTACACGTACGCACTTCTTATGAGTTGTGAATGCAAAAGCATAGAAGCCCCTCCGACGATGTGGATGCTAGAGGCGGCGCCATGATAGTCGGCGTCGAGGCGAGCAGAAGCATCGGTGACAGTGTGAATGCTAGAAGCGTCGCCATGTTCGTAGGTGGCGAGACGAGCAGAAGCACCGCCGACGATGTGGATGATGGAGGCGATGGTATGTTGGTCGGCGGCGAGACGAGCAGAAGCCTCCGAGTGCGCACCAACGTGTCCGTTTTAACCGGTGCGGGGCCTGTAGTGGCATGGGGTTGCGGCGGTTAGTTTTATCGACTCGCTGGCGGCACTAGTGTTCCTGAATAGGCTCCCTACGGGAGCCACAGTTGCGCGTCTGTTTTCCACGTGCCACCGCGCTGCTATTCGCCGGGACCCGATCACTTGAGCCGGATCAAATGCCGTGCTGGAAAGTAGACGTTGCACGCGCCCCAGTACGTTCCCCTGCTTAGGAGCATGCCGCGCTCCTCGAATGCACGCCGCCGCTATTCACCAAATTTAGTCACGTGAGGAGCAGAATCAACATGCCGTGCAGGAAAGACGGCGCTACGGGAATGAATGCGCAACTCTGGCTCCCGTAGGGAGCCTATACAGGAACTCTAGGCTGGACTAAAGCCCCTTCATGTTTCAAAAGTAGCGCAAGGTGCATCGATGCACGAGGCGCGCGCAACGCGCAGTCTTTGCGAATATCATGGCGGCACAACGCAGCCCTGAGCTAGATTTTAGACTTCCCAAAAGTGGCGTGTGGCACGTGTCTCAAGCATGTCAGCAACAAGGAATGGCGCCACTTTTCCCAGGATAGAGCGGCTTTAGGCTGCACGGACATGCAGCGCCATCTGGCACCAATCATTGAAACTGACGCGTGCAGCTGCCAATGGAAGCCTCGTCGCCGCGCGCCAGCCAATGGGACCTTTGGGATCAGGGAAACTAAGGCGCCGTTTCCGCGCTTCAAACTGATGACGTCGGCTCGCTGCATGGGACAGTTAATGCTTTCGCATTAATAGGAGGCAGAAGTTGGCACGAGGGATTTGAAAACAAACCTTATGGGAAGCCTCAAAACAGCATCCAACCATTTGCTAGGAGACTTGTCTTCGGGGATCTCGGCTACATTAGACAGTAAGTGTTAGTCAAATCATTGACTGAAAATTAAGAGTTGCTGGATTCTTGCTGACTGTTGCAGCTTTCTAACTCCTCCTTTTGAGCTCCCTGTGGTATGAATCGAGCTTGGTGTCAGAACGAAACCTGGGTATGCGGCTTGTGTACACTATGTAAACTCCTTTCATTTTAGGGCTCTCTGAAGCGATCTAGAAAGCTGTATCAATAAAGTTGGAGATGCTAACAGCAAAGAGCATTGGTTGAATATGCATTGGAGTGCAGTGAAGCATGTAGCATTTCCAGGTAAAGCACTGACAAGGTGAGGGCAGCAGGAAGAAGCCTCGGTTGTCCCGACTCCAGTGCAAGCTTGCCGCCTTCAACAATGCTTCGGTGTATCGTGCACCTTGAGCGCGTTCAGGGGCAAAGCGCGGCAGAAGGCGTGGAACGCGTGCTGGAGACAGGGCATTCGAAAGTCATGCCCTGCCTTGCCCTCCTAATGTCATGTAGCGCCACGGTACCATGTGACAGATGGACTTGATGAGTGTGTCACTCTCTGAGCAATCATTGGTGATGGTCTCTCCCCGTAAGGGAAAAGATACCTGAAGATACATTGTGATTCGATGTCCATGTTGCAGCTCTCGCTGTCACTTTACCGTTGATTCGTATGGGACTGCTCATGTTTTATTACACTTGTGTCTACATGTGAAAGGTGCAATAGGGAATCAATGTAGAGCTTGCGAAATACGATAAAATGCAGGATTTTGCTTCCAGGGTGTGGAATACATGTTTGGCGTGGTGGGTGTTCCCGTGTTTGAAGTGGCCCTGGCAGCGCAGCAGGCCGGCATCAAGTTCATCGGCATGCGCAACGAACAGGCGGTGCGTGGCTCCTCTTTCTCCCAGTCCAGTGGCTATCTCCTGTGCTTTTCAGCAAACCACGCTATTTCCACAGCACTACTAAAATGCCAATGAGCATTCATAAAAAAAAAGAAAAAAATGGCTGAAATTACTGGATTTTTAGAGACCTAAAAGTTGTAGCGGGGATTGTTTAATCGAATCTTGCTATGCTTTGAGATAGCGTGCTTCAACTCTGTGCATAGGCAACATAGAATGCAGGTTGAGGATGTATTCCATCTTGGTAGTTGTTTGGTAGTTGGTAGTTGTATCTTGGTAGTTGCTAGGCAGCTGTAGGAAGCATTTCTGTCCCGTGGCAAGGTGAAGCCGAGAAAGGAGAAGCTCCAACGAAAATCTTAGTCGGCAATGTCGTCGCATTGCCTAAAGCATAAAACTGAGAAGCAAGGGCCAGAGAATGTTTGGTTAAAGTTGAAAGTATATCCCGCCTTTAAGCTTGGTGGGTAGTTTTCTGCCAGTTCTACCGTCTTCTGGTCAGGTTCGATGGTACAAAGTGGGAATGCAGAAACACAACTTTGTTTGTGCATTTCCATTGCCTTTCTTGTTTCCGAGTCTTGTGTTCAGTTTGAGCCGTGGCAGCTTCTAATTTTGACTTTTTACTCCCTGTCGGCACTGGGGACAGGCTAGCTATGCTGCAGGAGCCATGGGATACCTTACTCGCAGGTAAGGGCTCTAAAGTTCACTTTTTGGCAGCTGAGCTTGTTAGGTTCATAGAACTACTGTCCGACAACTGTTAGAATTATAGGCATAACATTTCGTGCTTTGCATATGGTGTAGGATGTTTGGTTTCATGGTGCAAGAATGGCGAGAAAGTGTGTAGGTGTTTTATCTCAGGGTTGAAGGGCAAGACCAATTGCCTAAAAAGAGGGATGACTCGAGGAACAAATTAAGGCAGTGTTTTTAGGGAAAGGCATATTAAATAGATGCAGAAATTGTAGCAGGAAAAGACTCACTAGTTGCGTACAGCATTGTCAAGGGTACAGGGGCGATAGCGTAACCCGAGCAGATGGAGAGGAGGGGAAGAGGAAATCGTCTTTCACCTGGACCCTGTTTTATAAACCCCACATTGCTTTGCTCCCCGTCGGAGATTAGCTTGTTACTCAAAATCCGTACAAAAAAGAAAGAATTTCTCTCTCTCTCTCGCGCCGTGGCTTTCGTAGTAATGTGCCCAACTAGTGTGATAAGAGTATAGTGCATCTGTTGCAGGTTGTGTGTAGTAAAAGTTTACGGTTTTACCCTGCATATATCAGCTGGTCATTGCAGAAAGCTGAAGCTTTGCCAGAAAATGATGCTAGCACATTATAGGAGTTTCAGGCATTTCACATTACCCTAATTTTAAAAGTAGTTTAAAAGAAATAAACTTGTAATGAGAAATTGGCCAGGGTACTTCGTTGGCAGCGGACACTATTCATCTGTATATTTGCGAGACCTGGAAACTCTATTCTTTAGTAGCCAGCAGTTCTCTATTCGCTTCAAACACTTTATTTCAGTTGGCATATTGCAGCCCCAGTTTTTCATACTTCGTCAACGGGCGTTCTTCCTAGGGCAATGGTGCTCAAGTGGGGTTCCGCGGAGCTGCTGCGGTCCGCAAAGTCATTTTAGGGGTCCGCGAAGCCCTTGCCTCAATCCTCAATCCCTGCCCCCTCCCCTATTCCTCTTTTCTCGAAAAAAAGATAAGTATTTTCTTAACCCTGACTAGGTGGTGCTAGCTATTGCCCGTTATAAAAGGTGCAGCCATTACAATCTATCCATCCATCTTTTTACTTTATTATTTTCACTTCTGTCTATAACAGTAAATGATGGCCCTTTATACTGCAGTTCTCTTATTTTATATCCCTCTCCCACTTCCTTTTCCCTCGCAGGCATGGGGTCCCCTATCACTCTGGTGAGACCTCAAGGGGTTCGCGACACATCCATGCTTGAGAACCACTGTTCTAGGGAAAGGATGTTGCACTGGCCGTACATAAAGAATGGTTGTTAAAAGTGAAAAGTTGCTACAAGTAATATATACCATTCCAGCTTGTATCTAGTATCCACAAAAGCTTTCGTCACAGCTAGTTGTCATAAAATTAGACTGCAAGGATAAAAGCGTGATGCCTGAAATACTGTCTTTGACCGCTGTGTTTACCGCGTCCTTAACAGGGGTTCTTCGATTTCTGCCTGATGACGTCACAGAAGAATTATGCTGCCGCCTGCCGCAATCCTGGCAGTGGCACAACAGCCAGGATCGACAGCAGCCAACGTTACGATCCAATGCGTTACGATCCATTGGATCGTAACGTTGGCTGTTCTCGAACGTAGTGTGAAGTGGAGCATAGTGCATTTTGCACCTTAAAATGTCCCGACAGCATTCGGGGGCATGTCTTCTCTCTTGCGCAGGCCCGGCGTCTGTGTCGTGGTGTCCGGTCCGGGCGTCATCCATGCCTTAGCTGGCCTTGCCAATGCCCAGGTCAACGGATGGTAAGTCACACCCACCTTCCCCTTTGCGATGGTCTTTAAGAGAATTTAGCCGTACATCCCTCGTTTCACAAGGGCTTCACATGGGCTCTGCTCCAAGCATTCCTTTTAGAGTAGAGGAGTTCGCAGGTGCTCCAGGGCTACCTCTCAGATTGTGCCAGTGTGTTCTCTTGCAAGCGGTTTCACCATATGCAATGCTCTTCAGCTAAAAACATTGCACTCTGCGTTTGGCTCTGCGTCTTGTGCCTTAACCGACATTACAAATTGTACGTGTACGGCCCACTCCAAAAGTCTGCCCTAACAGATGTTCTGTTTAAAGTCTGTGTAAATATATAAACTTCAGGCAGACATGGATCTTGAAGCTCTTGCTTCCACTGAGCTGTGCAACAGTGCCACAATCACCACAGAACTTTGCTGTGGAAGATGCTTGAACAACAAAAACATGCGTCGCATTGGTAAAGATTGATTGCTACGTTATTTCACGAAGCATATTTGCTAGCGAGACCAAAATGGGGTTTATTGGCAACTCTATACATCTAAAAGCATAGGGGAAAGTCGCCAGTTCATGTTCCTTTGCCTTCTGAAGGCACGGTCTGAATTGGTTCCTACGCCTCATAGCCAAGACGTGCATGCACATCATTAGGAGTCAAATGCTCTCACCTTTCTCTTTAATGCATTGAACCCTGTCAAGTGTTCATTTCTAAGTGCTCTTGCTGTCAGGGGAATAATTGCTGAGAGAAGGAGGGGAGTGGGGTACTATTTCCCCAGAGTGGATAGGTCTGAGGGCCCCTGCCTTAGTATAGATGTACCTAAAGACCACCATGTACTTATACAGGGTGTTTCACAGAACATTAACCGAATAATTCCTGCAAGAAGTATACATCGTGCAGAAAACAAGTTTATTTCTTATTGGTGTTAATTTCTTTTGAATAATTAACTTTCTGATTGGTAACCTTAAAGGTACAGCTTCAATTCGATTCCTTCTGGGCATTATTGACAATGACTAAATCAGCCCACTTTGCAAAAGCACGAGTCACGTGCAGTATTTCACGGAGGTCTGAAAAACCACTAAATTCATAGATGTTTTGTCTCTGTGCCAGTGATCCTGCTCGCTTGTAGCCAAAGTGCACTACTACCACCTTGACTCCTGTAGGGAAAAAAACAGTGAAGTGCAAGCTGACAAAATGAGAGTGCCATGCTGTTGAATGACACATTGCAAGAGTAACCTTTGGTTCTTGTGTTCACCTTCATTATGCAAAAGAATGTGTGGCAGTGCACGTTAGTTTTGCACTTTGGCCATGGAGAGCAGGACCGCTGACGTCAAGATGTGCTCTGATAGAAATCCAAAACCTAGAGACTAAATAGGGTGTTTTTTTATCGGAATGCTGTAAAATCTGGTACATGCCTCGTATCTTTCTTGAAAGGGCTGATCTAGATATTTTAAACGTTGCCTCAAAGTTATCTAGCTGCTAACTAAAAGTTAATCACTCAGAAATAATTAAAAGCCTAATTATTGCAGATGTTAATATTTTTCTTCTAGCAATAACAGGGTGTCTAGCGACCGGAAAACTGGAATTGTCAAGGAAATTTTAATTACCGGGAAAAATTGGGGAATTGTCAGGGATATTGTCGAAAAGCGAGCCCAGTCAGGGAAAGCGAGCCGGAAGCGCCATCAAGTGCCCTGAGCAAAGACTTGAGGACTTGGGTGCAGAAAAATAGGCAATAAATTCTGCTTAGAGCGGAGCGCAAGCTCTGCTCACCCGATGTAGAGTGTGCTACCCGGTGCAAAGGGAACAGCCGACAAACCCAGTCCAAGCCTTGGATTGGATTGAGGGCGCAACACTAGGCTAAATCCAGTTAGAGCTACTAGATTTAGTAACAAATGGGAAAGCCGCAGACCCCAATCCAATCCAAGCCGAAAGTATCCGAAAGTGTCCATTTGGCGGCCATGCTGCCATTCGGTTATTAACAAGGCGTGTGTGGTTGAGCGTCGTGTTTTCATCGTGTTTCTGGAAGTGGCATCTTCACTGACGATGTCGGCGGCAAGAAAGGGCTCATTTAATCCAGATTGGACGAACCCGAATATTTTGGAATATGAAAGTTGGATTAAGCCCGTGCAAAATGATCCTCACAGTGCTCAATGCTCAATGCCTTGTGTTGTAATGGTCTTATATACTTAACCGCCTCTACAGTGGTCTGAGAATTTCTGCTGAATTTGTCAGGGAAAACCTGGAAAAGTCGGAATTTCAAAAGAATAATTTGCTAGACACCCTAAAAAGCCAATACAGCGTCAACTTTTCATTTTCATCATTTTTATCAGCAACGATTTAGCCAAAGTTTGGTGAGACATAAGACAACACAAAGCACATTCACAGCTGTTATTTAATTCAGAAAGAAAATATAATATAGGCTCCCTCTGACTTCTAGTCATCATCATGGAGGTGCCAAGCTTGTTTGATATCATAATCATTTTTGATAGCATTGATTGCATAACTCAGGTCATTAGATGCCTGAGTTATGCAACCTACTCCTTTGTGCCAAATTTCAAACATCTCATAAACTTCTCTGCTTCTTCTTTTTTGTATCTGGCTAGAAATTTAATATCATGCAACGCAGGCGAGATATTCAGATTTTTAATAGTAGTTTCGAATAGTATGCTATTTGATATTCGCTTCGAGGTGAACTGCGATACTCTTATTTTTCGAGGTGTTGATTGCGACAAGTTCATCCCGTTGACTGCACTTCTTACCGATCACCGGTGCACTGCAGAGTAGCAACACCTACGGAAGTCGCATCCGCGGGTGTGGCTTCTCCACAGCGCACCGGTGCTCGGTAAGAAGCGCGCTCAATGTGGCTAACCCTTTGTGATCAAGACTTTTTAAAAGTACAAACATTGCAGTCACGTGCTTAGGAGGAGGAAAGCACAGTTTCAAAGTGGGGTGGTGCACACACATGCCTGGTGTATTTAAAAATAAATACATTTTGTGAGTGTTAATATCTACACTACACTAATATTTTCAAAATGAAACTGGTTATTATGCAAAAGTACATGTTAGGCAGAGATATCCTGACAACCTCCGTTCATTACTCATAATTGTCCTTTTATTTCAAGATTCAAGAAGGGATATTTGTATATAACAAGAGTATGTATAAATCCTCTTGATTAGGTATAGCTGGGCATCTCTATAGGTTTAATAGTATGTCAAATATGTTGTTCGCTAGCCATCCCAGTGTAGGCTTTAACTTTCTGAGTGCACAGTCCATAATTCTAGTTAGAGTAAAATTAGCTTAGAAATGGACAAGTGAAAGTTTGAGAACAACCTTTACATGTTCAACTGGGTTTTTCATTTAGGCATGGTGTAGTAGTGAAAAGCTTGAAGAAAGTATTCAATTTGAAAATATTTAGCCAGAACTACTAGTCGCTGTGAATTATGCCTCAAACTCAAAATCCACTGTTCGCATGTGCCTTGTTGTCTTGCTTCATCTTGGTCCTTGTTGTTTTTGGCACTTTTATACTTTTTAAACTATGAACAAACCAGCCCAATTAGCCAGTTTGTTGTTCCGTGAAACACCCGGTATAGCTGAGCTCCAAAGGAGTTCTCTGTGCACCTCTGAGAAATGGCACTTAAATGGCACTTTTCTGTAGCAACGTTACTAAAACACTTAGTTGGGAAACTCACCCTTGAAACTCAAACCGCTCGCGTCCACTGAGACCAAACTAAATACGATAACAGCGCCGTCCTTTAGTGACGAGTCAAAACATAAAAGTGTATTTATATAGCTATAGTACTGCAAAAGAGCACTCCGAGATGGCGCCACAGGCCCTCCACGATTCGACCTGAACCAACCTGAATCAATACATGCAGCCGTGCAGTTCCCAGAGTGAGCTGCTGTGGGAGAAATGGCAGCGTTGCGATCGCCATTAGGTTCGGTTCTCGAGTACGTGGTCGAGTCACTTTTTCGCAGAGCTCTATGGCAGTTGCTCTATGGCAGTTGTCCCAACTGAGTTGTTCTAGTAATGTTGCTTGAAAATGATAAGCTCCATTGCCTGACCGCAATTGGTCACCTAAGTCACGACAAGCCGATGACTTGGCAGCGAAGTGGTTTGTGTGAGACACGATGCTTCCTGCAGGCCCATGTTGCTGGTGGGAGGCGCGTGCGACCAGGACGTCGAAGGCTTGGGGCCTTCCAGGAGTGTCTGCAGGTGAGCCTGCACTGCAGCCAGGCCTTGAGCAATTTTTACAGCGATAGCCGTTGTAGGCTCTCCACCCCACGCAAAATGATGATGAAGGTCTGTTGTTGACATTGTCGTATGCTTCAATAAGAAAATCCGCCACTGTTACCTCAAGATTCGATCCCAGGTCCGTCGATTGTGAAACGAGCGTGCTACCACAGATCACGCCAGCTGTTTCAATGTGCCACTAATTTAACCGCATGATGTTGAAGACGGCTGTGCGTATCACTCACGCAGCGCCTGCTAGAGGGTTCCGGGGTCGGCGGGATTGCATCGCATCACTCGAGTCACGCGTCGCATTTGTCTAGGGGCTTCTGTGTGTATAAAGAAATGAGTGTGTCACTGTCCGAGCAGACGTTGGCGATTGCTCCTCCGTGTAAGGTGCCGACCGCAGCAGAAGAAGCGGAGCGCATCATCACAAGGTTGTTAAAGTCAACGCAGGTTAACTGCAAGATACATCGGGATACGTTAGGGTCTGATGTGGTGTCATATATTATCCCTGTGACTATATCTGTAGATATTTTGTTCGGTGACCGTTACAACCAGGATGCTTTTGTGCTGCAACAGGTGGAGGCCTGCAGAAGCTACACTAAGTATGCCTGCCGTCCCAGCTCAATCCAGCTCATCCCAATGCACATAGAGAAGGTGAAAACGTTTTCTCCTTCTGGTATTATACTTTTATAGTTCACCTTTTCAATAGATTGCGAGTTCTTAAACTTTTCCCCTAGGAACTCAGGGATTCCCCAGAGTACTCTCGAGGGTTCCAAAATTTCTAGACTATTTCACCCCCTTGTAAAGCATTCTTTTTGTTTTTGTTTAAGCATTATTTTAGAAGATCTGGGCCACCCACTGATGCAAGACTATGAGCCAATCACTCTCCACACTTCATTCTCCTTGAGCTGAGACTAGAAGCTCCGCCTTCAGCGCGAGCTTTCTGCCTGCTAACACAAGTGTGAACACAAACACGCCCAACCAAGCACTGCGGAAGCCAGCTAGCTCGGGCTGAAGGCAGAGCTTTTAGTCTCAGCAAGAGTGGATGGAGTACAATATGTGAGTTATTGCATGCTTAGAGGGCCTGTAGGCCTTTGTTCTGCTTTAATGTCATCAATGGCGAAACTGGGAAGGGTTCCTTGGCCTTCAGTCGAGAGAGAAGGGGATTCCTCGGGATCGGAGAGTTTCAGAATTGGTGTGTTGGATCCTGAAAAATTGTGGTGAGCACTCACTGGTAGCCATTTCTACGACTTGGGTCTTTGCGGGAAACTCTAGATCTTTTTATATTCTGACTTCCCTAAAAGTAGGGGACCGTTTTTTTATCTTCCCAAGATCTTTGGCCTCCTTGATCGAGCTCCCTGTAATTCCCCGTTCCTTCATCTGCTCCCCACACATCCCAAGAAATCGAAAACCTGAAGCAACGAGCATCGTGAACTGAAAGCTTGTGTTATTTGTCCAACTTTGTCCCTTTAACTCTGCAGTTTTAATCCCTCAAGGTATTTTCATATTGAACTCTTCCCACAAATATTCTGTGTCTATAGGGCTTCTTGTTTCCGGTATACAATCGAACCCGGATATATCAAATTCAAAGGGATCGTAAAATTGTTTGTTATATCAATAATTCGATATACAAAAATATGTTAAATTAAGCTCAACTAGAAATTTCCCGGCGTCTCTGCTGATACTGAAGGTTGCGACAAAGCGGGAGCTTACCAAGTACAGTGCAACCACGCTTATAACGATATAGAGAAAACCCAGAAATTTCAATCGTTATAACCGATTTTTGTTGTATCTGGACTAAAAACTGATCATTTCCAGTCTAGAAACTCTAGAAACTGATCGTTATAAGCGGTACATTATTATATGTGGTATCGTAAGTGGGTTGTTAGAGCAACCAAGAGCCGCTAAATACAGTAGAGTAGTTGAGCGGAAACTGCAAACACCACTGCGCTTACACATGCGCCTAGCTGGGACCTCCACACAGCATAAACAACAAAACACAAAATTATTCACAAAAAATAAAAAAGGAAAAAGCAAGGAGTTTAACGCATCTCGTTGGTCCCGTTGAGCATGCTTTTAACAGAACATTGGCTCTCAATAAGAAGCGTGCTCAGTGGAGCTATCCGCTGTGATCAACACCTTGAAGGGTATGAATATCGCAGTTCACCTTGAAGTGAATACGGTCAAACCCGTTTATAATGAACAGCAGGAAACGCTACAATCCGTTCGATATAGCAAGTAATTGATATTGCAAAAAACATTTACAACGAACTTCGACGATGCGCTCAATGTAAGGCGAGAGCTTCTCTTTCTTTCTCAACTCTTTGCTTCCGCCTTATGACAACGCGCTAGAAAGATTTTTTTTTTTTGCATGCATGCAGAGTTTTTTTTTTTAGCTTATTTCTTTTTTTTAATCGCTTTTCTTCGTGGGCAATTGTTTCGGAGTGAGAAGTTTCTTTTTTTTTTTTATCGTGCGCGTGCAGAGTGTATTTTTTAGCTTTCTCCCCTTCTGAATCGCTTCTCTTCGCTCAATTATGTTTGCAACTTGAGCTTTTGTAATTTTCTTTCTTGCCTACTTCTTTTTGGGGGAAAGGGACAGGCTAGAAGACAATTGTTTGCAGGTTTTTGGAAACTTTCCTGGGGGAAAAAGTTTGATATAGCCAATATGTTGTTCGTTACAAAAATGACTTTTTTTTTTTTTATAAAGAAATTTATATATAAATTACGTTTATGGGTGTTTTCTTTGTTAAAACTGGAAAGTCTATGGCCCTAGGCAAATGACGCATCAGATTGGGCTTTGTCGTGCGTCACTGGTGGTGTAGGCAGTTCGAGCGAGCCTGTACGGCCGTCCCGGTGCCACATACTTGGACCTTCCTGGCAACATGATCTTGGGCGAGGTGGCGTCGGAGGCGTTGACGGACCCCCCTTGCTGTCCTGATCCCCCAAGGGTCCTGGCCGAGCCCCCGACTGTGGCCCAAGCCCTGAACCTTCTCAGGGAAGCCAAGAGGCCACTGGTCATCGTGGGGAAAGGTGGGGATGCACTGTTTCTCGAGGTTCTTTCCATCGAGGCACGTAGCAGATTCCTTTCCAGGTCAAGTGGACCTCGGAGAACAATGTTTCGGACTGGGAAGCTCTATCTACTACTTTTTATTGGGTGAAGTTTTAGAATGGGATGTAGACTGCGCAACACTTTTACCTTGAACGTGCAATTTCCGGTTCTTTCTGTTCTTTCCGTAACTATCCTTTTTTGCCACAGGAAAAGAAAGGCTGTTATAGGGAGGTCTTAGAAAAAACATTTTTTTGTCTAAAGTTTCGCTACTATACCTGTTTTCACGTCAAGAACCGAAGTAAAAAGTATGACTCCTTGTGGAGTATTACTAATTTCCTTCGTTATATGGAGAATTAAGATTTATGTAAGTGAATTCTAGATTAGATATATGTTATCTATTCAAGACATACACATTCCAAACGCCAAAAGCATCGCTTTTTTCCGACAACCAAATCTTCTAAGAACTACTTCGCGCTGCATACGAACAATGCGCAAAACTTGCTTTTTTCTTGAGGTGGAAACGGGTATAGGTGTGAACAGCATACCAAAATGTGGCTAAAGGAATTCTTAACATTGTGAGGCAACCTGAAACTGAGAAAATACGAAAGTTGACACCAAGAGCAAAACATTTCTGAAAAGAGGAATTCTCATTTCATAAATATATGTCAAATAAAATGTTCATTATATAGCACAAGAAAAAAAAAGTAATGTAAAATTTTGTGTAACCAATACAGAAGTTTTTTTTAAATTTTAATTCAATGTGCCTCTCAAAATATTATGAGTAAAAGAAATAAAAAAAATACATTGTGTACTTTACTCTTCTAGAAACAAATCCTGCAAGTTTGAGAAGCCTCCGTGCAAAAATTATTGTTCCGCAGAAAGAAAAAGGGCCTCCGCGATGACTGTACTACCACTCCCCAAAGCCCCGACCAAAGCGTTTCATGCTAACCCGTAGCATTATGCCGAGGTCGGGACCGGGCCGCCTTTTGGAAGAAAACTAAGCTCGTTGTGCCGCTGATGGCATAAAATCGTGTCTATATGAGGTTCACACCTTTGGACAAAAAGTAATGCGTTCCGAACACGCTCGGTGTGTCCATAGATGCTCATGGGGGGCAATAAATGTGCTCGAAATGGGATACGAAACGTATTAACAGGCACCTGCGGATAATCCCGTCTGGTTTGACCCACTGCCAGGATTGGAACTGACATCCAATGAATGAACGTCATCCTCTGACTTACCGTACTGCTGCCACTTTCATCCACAAAATAGATTGCATATGCACCAGATTCGCGAGTCAGATGATGTTTTTGAGGAGCGTCGGCGCGTGGCGAGGACGCCGTACATGATATGCGATCACTCACAATTATGGAACTTCAAAGTCGCGCAAAAAATTGCTTCTTTGCGGAAACGCAAAAGCCATAACCGAAACTCAAAATAGAGTATCTCCATAACATCTTAGATGTCTCCACGTGTATAGAAATGGCTCTGAATCCGTTGAAATAGGGGTTTGAAATTCATCAGTCAAATCGCTCAATTTTTATAGGCACGGTAAGGAAAGGATTAAAATTATGAGAACCTCATCCAAACTAGCAGTTTGGTGAAAAGTGCTCATCCAGGGCTTTCACTCAAGTGGTAGCGAATATTGTTCTTCAATCCCATCTCTGAGTAAAATGCAAGAAAGTGCCAATGTTGTGTTTGTGCTATCTTTGTCGTAGAGTGTACAATGGACTAACTGTGAAACCTTTAAATAAAGATGGGGGATATATACACTAATCCACAGGCTCAACTGTTTCATGTTGTTTATGATCTCAAGCATATCTGCAGGGGTGGAAGGGGAAGTTGTGCTTGCGAAGTTGCAGATATTGGCGATTTTTGCGAACCCTAGGTATAATACGTCAAACTCAAGAGTCTATTATATTTACGAGAAAGACAAGGAAGTCTATTATATTTACAGAAAAAACAGGGAGTTTGTTATATTTATGAGAAAAATAAGGATTGTTGTAGGATACTGATGCAAGCACTACTGGTTTTCCTGTCCGACGCAGTGATGCCATATACACTAACATATGTCATTCAATCCAAAAATGCTTTGATAAAATTACCTCTTTTTCTTACAATGTTGTTGAATAAAGTAAAACAATAACATATGAATTAGAAAAAAAATATTGAGTTTGATAATTTTTTTGTTTTCAACAAGTCCAGGGGCATAAGGCCAACACAATATAAACAAGAATATAATCAATTCAAAGACAGGGTGCCATGTATACATCAGAAGCACCCATGATCGTAGTTCTTAAAAGTCTTCAGTGACCATAGAAAATTGGATGTTGTACCTTGTGCTACGTAGCTGCTAAAGGTCTCTCTTTTCGTAAGTATTTTTTTTTTTGTAGCTTAAGCTACACTGGCCGAGGTTGAGCAGTGTCGCGTGACTCCTGGAGAGCCGTGCTGCACATGCGCGAGGAGCAGTGAGGGAACGGGCAGGACTGGTACGGCGCCTAGGTCAGTCTCGATGCACGCGCCGCGCGCATGCACCCGCTTGAGATCATGGCTCGCGCTGTCCAGTTGTTCTGGGCGGCAGCTTGGTTGCTTGATACATAACAACACGGCGCACAGCTGGCCAAAGCAACGACGGGCATCTGGCACGGCCCAGCGGAGGACTGAGGTTTAATTTGGACCACCTGGGCATCCTTTGACGGGCAACCGAAGGCTCGGTTACACGGCGCCTCCTCCACAATAAGAAGAACGGAGAAGCTTAACTCATCGGATCCCGAAGTAGTCACATAACACGTATACCACGTGTGTGTCATTGAAACAGCAGTAAGCATGATAATCAAGCTAATCCTAGACAACCAGGAAAGCTATGAACAACCAGCTGAACCTAAGCTTACGCTACGTATATCCTGGCATAGCCGAGCTAAGCCACTGCAATTTTTTTTAAAAGCTTCTTTCTTGCGGAAATATTTATACATCACTGAAAGAAAAGTCATCTAGTTCAACTGACGAAGGATCTGCCAGGCCCGAAACGTTTCCTTATTCTGTGATCGCACACACGATCCTAATCATCTAAGGACAATATTGTTTTCATTTCATTATAAATAAAATATTGAGAATATGATACCACTGATCCACCATTTTGTTGCATACTTTCCTGCAACCACCTCTCATTTCCCAAAAACGGCAAAGCCAATGGTGCAATCAAGAATGCCACGGAAGCGTGCCGTCAAACATTATTTTCATCCGCGTGGAACAAGAGCATGGCGCACAAAACAGTATTGGCAAAGGCTCCACTTTCTGATGGAGGTGGGAAGCAACATTTTCGTTTCCCAAGCTCCAAAGTTGGAATCTCGAGAGAAATTTCAGTCCAGTGACATTATAAAGACCTTTCTATGCGCACATCACGCTTCTCTGACTTCGTGAGAGTTTAAGGGACCTGACATTTATCAGGTTCTCTGGTGCGGGCCGGAGTCTTGAAGCCCTACATCACGCCACATCTCGTTTATGCGTCAAAACCCAGGTGCCTCGTATGCACGCGCTGAGAAGAGTGTGCGCGAGTTCCTGGAGTCTACGGGGCTGCCGTACCTGCCGACGCCCATGGGGAAGGGGCTGCTGCCCGACGACCACCCCCAGTGCATCTCTCCGGCCAGGTCAAAGTGAGTGCGCTCTTTTAATGCAGATATCGCATTCTTACTGAAGCTAACTGATTTGGCCTTGAAAAGTGAAGCATGCGAAGGTAAGCCACTGCCAAAGAGATTTGGCCGGCTTCCAAACGGCAGTGCCGCGAGCTCGACCAGCCACACGGTGCAACTGTAAAAGGAAAAAGGAAAGAAAATAAAAGAGGCCAGAAAGAGGACTTCGAGGAGGTTTGAGGAGACTTCCTCAGCTGCGCAAGCTTCGAAAACGACGAGACGAAAAAAAAAGCGGTGCAGTAAACTTGCAATAATTCAACCCTGACGGGACATGCGAAATCGGGTTAAGTTATCCAAACGCTGAATTAAAAGATGTGCGCGAAATTCGGAATATCCAGCGCTTTAGATCAGGTAGACTAACATTTTTATAATGAGCCGCCGCGCACTTCACGGCGGTAGCAGTGACTGTGTACGTTCTTCGCGCATTCAGTGCAGCGGCGGCGGCAACACCACTGCGGAGCAGCGAGCGCACCAGTGTTGCAATGGTTGACTTGTGTTGAGATCCGACCGTGTTTTCCCGTGTCTCAACATGTGCTCTCTTTTACTCTCTCCCCACAATGCGGCGCACGCTTCAAAATTTGAAAATGGGTTTTTTCGCCGACAGATGCGGGCGGTTGCCCTTGTGACTTGCCCACCGCGTAATTGGAAAAAAAGATGGCCCGTTTTTGTGCGTCACGCACGGCCAATCGTGCCTGTAATTTGCCCAATGCTGGTTCTCTCCAAATCAAATTTATTTCAAAATCGAATTTTTTTTTTCTATAGAAATATATCCGTTTTTGCCAGTACCTTTCAACAGGGTCGGATTAAATGATGAGTCAAATTAACGGAGGTAGAATTAACGCGAGTCGACTGTACTAATGGAGGCACGTACGGTGTCGCACGCTTGGTAGGCTGAGACTCTAGTTTTGCTTCCGCTACGTTCCCCGTAAAACACAATTCTGCATATATCAGCTTGATTACCAAAATACAGTTGAAAATTTTTTTCCGGTTATATTTTAGCAGGATTAGCTTGAACTCTCTCTGATTCATTAATTTGATGCATGAGGCTGAGCTTGGATAGAGTAGGTACAAAGTGAAAACTGAAATTGAGGAAGAACTTGCTTTGGGCACGTAACCGTGTCGCGAAGAGCTTGCCTTCTTGAGCTTTCTTTCAGTGAGGAGGTAAAGGGTGGGGGTATCACTGGCCGAGTGTGTTAACGCACCGCATTTTGGAGCACGTGGAGTGAAAGCCTGCGATGCAGAACCCAGTGATCCCGGATTCAATCCCCACCCCTGCCCGTTTTGATCTGGATGAGCATTGTACCTACGTGGGGTTCTGTATATGTCGCTACTGCGTGGTGCATGTTAAAGACCCCAGGCTAGCGGTTGTAGTGCACTGGCTAAATTTCACATCTACAGCTGAGAGGCAAGTTGTCCATTGGGGCAGACTAGCTTCCGGCTGTCTAAGCACACGCACTACACAATTACTAGGTAAAGTGCATAAAACGGAGGGAACATGTGCATTTTTGGTTGTAGCCTCTCGCATCTAGTTTGCCGTAAAATCTCATAGGAATGCCCACCCAAAATAAAGAGATAAATGGTGAAAGAAATGGGGTGGGATATCTTTGAATATGCAGCAGGTAACTTTTATAAATAATTGGTGATAAACACCTGGGCACCCGCTGCAAACAAACCACGTGACACGAGAACTGATACCACAGATCGCGGGCACGACAAATTCTTGCCCCACTACAGTGAAACCCGTTTAGAACGAACCCACGTACAGCGAATTATTGTCGATATCGAACTCACAAAAAATTTAAATAAAAATGCATGTAAAAAGTATGTTTTATAAGATAACGAACAACATATTGGCTATATCGAACTTTTTCCCACCGGAAAGGCTTGCAAAAACGCGCACACAATTGTCTTCTAGCCTGTCCCTTCTCCCAAAAAAGAAGTAGCAAAGAAAAAAATTCTAAAAGCTCAAGTTGCGACCAAAATTGAGTGAAAAGAAGCGATTCAGAATGGGAGATAAGCTAAAAAAAAACAACTCTGCACGCATACAAAAAAAAAAAATCTTTTGGGCGCGTTTTTACAAGGTGGAAGTGAAGAGATGAGAAAGAAAGACAAGCTCTCGCTTTACAACGAACTCATCGTGGAAGTTCGTTGTAAATGTTTCTTTGCTATATCGAACTACTCTCGCTATATCGAACTGATCCTAGCGTTTCCTGCTGTTCGTTATAAACGGGTTTGACTGTATATGATAAACACGCGCGAATTTGGTGTGAACTCCTGTGTCACAATAAAGGATACCTCGGGTTGTGGACATATCAAATTCGCGTTTTATGGTGTGAAGGACCCACTGGAATCTACCCCAAACTCTCACCCCATGGGAATAGATGCCGCAAATCGCGGACGCAGCAGATCCAAGTTTCACGGTGCAAAGAAACATGCGGGAACCGGATACAAACTTGCCTGTCATGGGAACTGATATTGCGCTTGCAGATCGCGGACGAAAACGCGGGAATCCACTACAAACTTGCAGGTCATGGGAATGGATACCGCAGATTGCAGATACAGCAGATTCACATCTCACAATGCATTACACACTCGGGAACAATTTGCATGTTACGGAAATTAATATAGCACGCACAGGATCGCAGACAAAAGTTTGGAAACCCACAAAGACCTCGCTTGTCAGACGTACCGGCACTGCAGATCGCGCGGTTGATGCGATTCCTGTCGGACATTGCGTGACTTTCACGGGTATAGGGGCATGGGCAATGTTTCAGAATTTTTGTGTTGCGGATATTTATTCAGCATTATGGGATGGGCTATCTTTGGGCGATGGCCTCCTTACAAGATTTTACTATGGTTACTTTAAATGTAAGCACCTCTCTGTGGGTTCTGACCGTTCCCTGCCCCCCAGGGCCCTGCAGGAGGCAGACGTCATTCTGCTGCTGGGTGCTCGACTAAACTGGATGCTACACTTTGGACGGCCACCACGGTTCAATGCTGGAGTCAAGATCATCCAGGCAAGTTCTATTGATTGTTCTAGGCGTTCCCAGACGACACAGATAGTCCATCGGTCATCCATAGGACATTTGTAGGATGTTGTGATGCCCTGGGGACGTCCTATAGGTCACGTCTATACTTCGTTTCACCATAACATGGCAAAGAGCAAACACTACGGCCCCCTCGAGCCAATCAGAGTGGCGGAGGCGAACCACGTGACAGCCCTTATCAGAGGAAAAGGAGGAACTCCCCTTTTAGCTGGACCCTTTTCTGCTCATCCAAGGTGTCACTTTTGTTCCCTCGGGGACTATCCTGTCACTCGAAATTCGTACAAAAGCTACTTTCCTCTCTCCCGCCCGTGGCTTCGACAGCACTGCGCGCAATTAGTGAGATAGAGCCACATGTATCCCTCCGGCGTGCTGGTTGGCGCACCGGGACCGAAGCCTTCACCATTTGCAAAGTTTAGATGAGACGGAGTATAGACTTCTGTGATGTGCAGATGTCGGGTCTTGGGATTGCGAGGCCACGCAGTGCTGCTCTGTTGTTATTTATTCCTGCCAGTGTGATGGTTTTTCGTTTACGTATTGCCTCCTAGTCGAATTTCTTTTCTTTTCCCATCTTAGGATGGCAGACACGAGTCCTAGATGCGAGAGAATACGCGTGATACGGATACCAAAATGACGAATGTAAACGGTCACGGTGGCGATGGGGCTAGCCACCTTATACTGAGTATTGAGTTTTTATTTTTGAGTTTCGGTTTTTGGTTTTGATTGCTTGCGACATGCATGTATTTTTGGGCACCGATTTTGGCGAAAAAACTGCCCGTTACAATTGTGCAAACACGGTATTTGCTCACCTAGCTGCAGCAGTTTCCTTCACACTGACAGTGCTTCCCTAAGTTTGCCATTGTTCAAAAGATGTTGCACCTTTATGGCTGGCTGCTTACGGCAGTGGAATGAGGCCTTACTGCTTTTTAATGCAGAATTGCATTCTTACTGAAACCAACTCTGACTTACCCTTGGAAAGTCAAGCATGCCGAAATCGAAGAGAGTTGGCTGGCTACTAAATATCTTTGCTGCAAGCTCCGCCAACAACACAACGTAACTAAAAAAATAATAAATAAAAAAAAAACGGAAGAGGCAGGGGAGAGGACTTTGAGACGCTTCGAGGAGACTTCACCAGCTGCAAAAGCTTCAAGAACAGCAGCAAGAGAAAATAAGAAGCGACTGTAGAAGAAAATAAACGCTTTGCCAGGCACGGCGTTATGTGCCTGGAAGGTTGAGATTGGAGTTAGCTTTATTGACTTTGATCTTCATGAAATGCAATTCTGCATACGACGGCTTGATCAATTGATCGAAATGCCGCTGCAAATTGTTTTGGTTTTTGGTTGCTCTGTAGGTGGAGCTCTTGCAAGAAGAACTTCACAGCAGCATTCCTTCGGCTGTAGCACTCTGTGGGGATGTAGGTGCTGTTGCTGAACAGGTAAGCTCTTGGTGCACTATATAGTTGCAGCGGTTCAATCATAATTTTGGGACTATTAATACGGCGATTACCGCTTGATATTTAGAAAACCACTGCCCCTTCAGTGCACTGGTATACAGTGCAGTCCACTTATAATGATGTACTGCTTATAACAATGAGTTTCTAGAGTTTCTAGACTAGAAACACTCAGTTTCCAGTCCAGATACGATAATCGGTTATAATGATGGAAATTTAGGGTTTTTCTCATTACGTTTCAAGTGGATTGCACTGCACTACTATGCAAAGGTGCCCCCAAAAGCTGTAGTAACCATGTTTTCTCTGCCAAACACATGTTTGGATAGCAATATTGTAGTAAACAAAAGAAAGTCCCCCAAAAAAACCCTGAAATTAAAAAATTTTTTTTCCAGAAAATAGAAAAAAAATTCTTTTCTAGATTTTTCAAAAAGTAAAAATTTTTATTTACTCAAAATTTACGTTGTTAGACGCAGTTTAGGTGGAGGTAACAGCCCGCTCTAGGCCCCGCCCATGAATCACTGGCCCCGCCCATTACTACTGGATTGGCTTTGTTCCTCGGTTGAACACGCTAGCAAGCCTAGAGTGTCCCTTTCGCGACATCCGTTGCGTCTAGTCTGGTGTCGGATACCGCCTGCTGCGAGCAGACGCGCGACAGCCCCCGGCATCATCTGCTATTTCACAATCATCTATCGTCGTCTGCAGTGCCCGTAAGTCACGGACATGAAAGCTGTGTGTCATCGTCCGTTTTCGCCTTCGTCTGCTTTTCTGCCCCCATCTAAAAACTTCTGCAGCGCTCACGAGATACAACCATGAAAGCGGCGTTCTAGCGTTTCATCATGCACAAGCCATGGTCCAATCAAACGTCTGTCAGCATCTGTAATAAAAAGCGACCGAGGACTAAAAAAAAAAAGCAACAGTAAATATGCAGTCATTTCAGCTTTTCTGTTCTTGTTATTTTTTTTGCATGGCATCTGCGAGCAAGGTGAGTGAGCGTCATAATGCACAATTAAAATGCGACTTAAAAATTGCTCCTCTGGCAAGCCGGGTGCACTGCAAAACCTGAGAGCTACTTGCCTTTTGAAGTGAAATGAAGGGAACATACCTGGGCAAACTTGATGCGAGCTGAACACCCGATTGCTACCAGCCAAATGGCTAGAAAATTCTTACATGTGTAGGTATGTTCTCGGTATTGAAACCGTAGTTGCAGTCACAACAGCTGCACAATTTACAGAGCAGAGAGGCTGCTTACATGAACCAACATCTTTATTTAGCATCAACACGCGCAAACGAACAAATCAAGCCAGATCGAGCAACATAGTTTATGTGGGACGCGTCCGGTACGAAAACAAGCACCTGCGCAGCGCTTCTGAAGGTGCATACTTGCGACAGTTCGTTGCAAACTATGTCGGTTGAGGAGACCTTCCTCTAAACACCTCGGTGAATGCAAAACGACTCGCAATCATATAAATAGACAAGCTTGACAGAGCTGCTCTCGTTGAACACTCTACAGACGCCAGCAGCCATATTTGTTATCGTTTCACACCAATGCAGAGAAGGCGGTCTTGGGGAGTCGCGCAATGGAGCGTAGTTAACTACGTTTCTGGACGGGGCCTAGGTTGGGCTACTTCCACCTGAATTGCGTCTAACAACATAATACTTGCACAATGCTTTTTTTTTTTTTAATTTAAAAAAGATATTTAATATGTTCAATCTACCTTTTTAAAGAAAAAGTATTTTTTTCATTTTATTGTTTTTTTAAGGTTGTTTTACACACTTGCATTTGGCTAGAACCAATTGTACTGCAACCAGCTTTCAAGCTGCTCGTTTACAGCTGCTTACTTACTGCTTACAATTACTGGCTGCACTGCTGCACAGCTGGTTGTAAGCAGTCTTGAGCGGCTTAAAAACCGGTTGCAGCGCAGTCAATCGTAGTCGTATGCAAGTGTGTGAACAGCAGCCTTTCCAGTTGCTTTGCATGTAGTTGGGCCAGTTAGTACATTATGGAAATAACAAATGGCACAAAAAGCTCACATGGACAAGTCGGAAAAGTAGATAGTATATCTGAAACTGGTATCTGAAACTTATCTTATGGGTATTACCATTGAGTTCACTGCCACTTCACATAAAAAGCAAGTTTTGCACATGGTTTGTATGCCATGCAAGGTATGACTCTTACAATGTTTGGTTGTGAGAAAAAAAGCAATGATTTTTACAGTTGAAACAGGTATAATCATTGAATAACAAATAACTGATCTTAAAGGGGTAGGGAAACGAAATTCCAGTGCTCATTTTCTAACTTGAATGTGTTGCATGTTGCACCCTAACCTCAAAAACACCAGTCTTCCGTTGAAAGGCACAAGAAAACTAATTTTAAAGCTAAATAAACGATCTTTCAATGTGCACCTGGTGGATGCATGCGGAGCCTATTTGGGAGGTAATCTAGCAACGTTGGGGAACTTGCTACGTAGTCGTGACGTAGCAGATTCCTTCGGAGCAGCACATTGTACCAAACGGTCCAAGAAGACGGAAAGGAAGGACTCCCCTCTTTCTCGGACCCTCGTTCGTGCAACCGGAAACAGCCATTCTCCCCCTAGAAGATTAGCCCGTCGCTCAAAACTCGAACAAAAGTTGCTTTCCCCACCCCGTTCAGCCCTAAGCTGACAGTGTTGTGGAAGCTACGTGCTTCTTGGGCCAGCCACACGCTCGTCACCCCACGGGTACTTCGAACGGCTCGGTTGTAACGCGCTGACGCTATTGACACCACCACAACGCTGACAACGCCACCAAGGGCAAAGCTCATAACCACGCCAGCCTTGCTACGTCACAAATCGCGGGGAATCTTTTTTTTTTTTTTTTTTTTGCGCCGGATATCTTATGACGCATTGCGCTCTCCGTTCGCTTCTCTTCGAGCGCTTGCTCGAGTGCACCGTTTGGAACGAAAAATATAGCCAGTCGTTCAAAATACAAACGTGCGATTATCATTTACGGTTATTATCCGTCATGCTTGACTCATTTCCGAATGAAGTTTGAATATTTCGATTTTTGTTTCCGTACCCCTTTAAATGCACATAAAAGTAAAACCTTACTTCCCCACATAATGAGGGAAATTAGTAACACTCCTTGAGAAGCCAGTTTTCTGGGGAAAACAGGTATAGGTTTGGTAGTACATTACTTTTAGGTTCGTGTCAGCATATCATTGAAAAAAAGCATTTCTTTTACATATTGACCGGCTTTGTGCCAACAACAACAGCAATGACGGTCTGTCACCTTAACCCGCATGTCCCAGTACTCCGTCTTTGCAACAAATATTCTGCCCCTTGAGGGCGGGATCAGGTTCCGAGCTTGTTTATGTTTCCACTCCGCAGCTCGGTGGACGTGGAGCGAAAGCTTGTGCTACAGAACCCAAAGATCCTGGGTTCGGAAAGTAAAGGTTGTTGGTTTTTTGATCCTCGCCCTTGTCTCGTGGTCTCTCCCCGCTGGGCGCTACGACACCATGCACGCGGGTGTGAACAATGCCGGCGGGCAGTTGTGTATCACTACTGCATGGTGCACATTAAAGACCCCAGTATAGCATTTGTAGCACATTGGCAAAATTTTTCGTCTACAGCGTAAACAGCGGAGACACTGCTCTCCGTAGACGTGAGCTCAAGAGGCATTGTCGCAGACCTCGCATTGTCTAAACACCAACGTCAAATTTGGTTTAATTTTGTCCCTTGAGAAATAGAATTCTTTCACCGGCCTTCTCGGCATGGAACGAAAGATAGGAATGCGGCTATCTGCAAGCGGCTACTGCATCCACTCCCGTGAAGCCTTATCTTTCAAGGTGTGACTCGAATTTTAAATGGCGTCGCCAAGCTTGCACAAGCTTTCTATGGTGTCTTACTAATTGTCATAGAGCAACTCATAGTTTGTAAGGTGTGTATAAGAGCACTTCTTGAGAACTTCGGGACAGCAGGAATAGATCGAACCCATTTGGTTATTTTTAGTACTGCTCTAACAAGAGAAATAGTCCCTGATAAGGGTATCAGTTTGAAGGGTCCATACAAGTTCTTCTTGGAGAGGTTCTGTTTGTAGGAGGTTTTCAAAATGTCGTGCTCCGATTAGTGTGAGAGGTGTCTGACAGGCTAGCTGTTGTGTGGGTGTTGGCTTGTGACTATTAAACAATCTTTTTTTTTTCTGGTTTTAAGAATTCTTGGTGACTATTTACAGATGTTGTAAGAATCACTTGTACTGTAAGTGGTTTGGGAGGCAATCTGCTGCATTTGCTATGCAGACTTGAGCGTAATGTGGCTAGTGCACACTGCAAAATTGCAATTGTCGGGTGGAGGGTATGAAGTGGGGTTGTCAGTCGCATGTGTTCCTCAAATTCCAAACTGTTTACAAAGCAGGCGAGCTGAAATGCCATTAAATCAGATGTATGTATATAAAAATATAAATAAATCACAAACATAAGATTTTTATTGCAAATATTCAGAAAGCAACCTTGCTAAAGGGAGAGAAATTTGTGTGAAGTCATACTACAACACAGAGACATGATTAAGTTCTTTGTGAAGGTTTCAAGCTTAAAGCAGCACCTATTGTTCTGAAAAAAATTTTTTTCCAGAGACTGCTTACAGGATTTAGCAGTGAATTTCTTTATGAATCTTTCATAGTTGTGGTGCGAGCAATAACTTCACTGTGTGGGGCTTCCCTTAACGTCGGTGATTGGACTTTGTTTTTAATATTACTTACGTTCGGTGTTCCACATTGCCATAGTTTTATTTGTGTTTCCTCTTTTTATTTTTATTTTGCTCAGATCTCACGGGTGAGTGGTTCCGTCGTTCTGGAGGCACCAGACTTCTTTGGCTGGCTGACGTTGGGGGTTACCTCACCTGCCCAACGATTAACCCCGGGGCTTGGTATTTCTCCCCTCTGGGCTTCTGCTCTTCTATTGGCACGCGTTACTAACAGGAAATGCTGTTCCCACGCGTTGATAGACCATCGCAGGAAAGCCCAGGTAATACTGGCCGTGCGAATGAGGTTTGCTCTAGGGTCTCGAGGCTTCTTTACCAACTTATTTTTCTCTTACCCAAAGCTGATAGGAATCCCACCAGTCTCAAATTCTTTCACTCGAAGCTTCAGCAAAACTAAAAGCCACACAAAGTTCGATGCACTAATGAGGATTGTAAAAAGCGCAGGAACTCTCTTCAAGTTTTTTATAGTGTTGTAATAATACACAACTTCCTTTTGACCACTCTCTTTTAAAATGAAGAAATTTCAGGGTTTCTGGAGTCCTAAAAAAGATCTGCGACTGAAAACTACCACTTTTCCTAAAAATTTGTGGGAATTCATCCTCTAGTGCCTCTGTGACGATTGCTTTCAGCCATATGATTTTTGTCACCTCTTCGTACAATCCTGTTTAAACTTAAAGATACCAAACGGGTCCACACTCAAATTCAGTAAATGATTGTGTCAAAATGGGGAGAGGGGGTTTTGAACTGTGCTATCTGCACTCTGCAGTTCCAGTTACTCTAAATACTATTGGGGTTGCTTGAACCCTGCTATTTATGATTGCTCTCGCCAAGCAGAGAAAGTTAAAGGGTAAGCAAATAGTGAGCTCGTGCTTCATACTTTGCGGCGTGCTTAACCAACACCTACCTTCAACTGTATTGTTGGCTTTTTGAAGTGACCGCATTAATCGGTTTTTTATGCGGGACACTACCCAGAAAAAACATCTTTACAAAAAACATTGATTTTGAAAAATGCCATATTTCTGTCCACCAACATCTAGAGAGTATTCACAGAAAGTTTCATTTGTTTACACAGCATAGTTAATTTTTTAAATATTTTTTTCGGTTCACTGATGTTAAAGTAAAGGTAGAGGTTCGAGCACTTTGAACATATTTCTGCTGTTCTGCTTTTTGGCATAAGTTTTACTTTAGGAAAACTATTGTTTCAGTATGAGACTATCGAGAGACTTAATATTTGCAGCTTATTTGCCGAAATTTTATGGAGCCGATTACTACGAACTTAGATGTTGGATTTCCATGTTCTTTTCTAATGAAGAATTGTAATTTGCAAAACTTGGTAAATCTAAGAAAATTTTGTTGTTTTCGTAAATATTTTTTACCCAAAAATGCATATTTTCTGAAATTTCTTTTTATAGTAAACGGCAACAGGTATTCCAGTATGCATTCCACCAGAAAATTAAGTGACTCAACACCATTTCTGAATGATAGATTCATTGAGCAGATTCCATGCAAGCTATGCTTTACTTCGTTTTGGGGTATAGTACCTCATGAAATGGGTTCACAGGGCTGAAACCTTGCATGCCCTCCTTCTATATGGCTACAAACACCACCTGCAGATATCATGCCGATTGAGTGAAGCAGTTCAAAAGTTTACATTCCCAGGTAGTGTCCCCCCTTAATGCATTGAGCTAAAATTTTGTACTACAGAGGTGATCGAAGATGGTGCATTAAGTGCATAAAAGTTTCAATGAACGAGCTTACCTGCATAAGGATTAAAAATATTGAGAGCATGAATTTGCTTCCTTTTGCGTCCGTCTGTTAACGAAAGGTGTCCGATTGGCGCAACAGCCGACACACGGAGGCATGAAAGATTGCAAGCAGCCACAGCAAGCATTTCTTTCAACCACAGCAATAGTGGACAGTATTTTGAGTCAAATGCGGTGAAAGTTCTTTCGGTGGAGCGCACAATTTTGTTAGTATTTCACTAGTAACGCCGAATGTACCCGAAACCAAAAAGAAAGCATTCTTCGTCGGGCTATTTTGGCTATATCAGCAGCTGTCGCCATCTCTCAGCCGTTGCGCAAACCAGACACCTTTCGTTGGCAGACGGGCGCCGTAAGTTACAAATTCACACATTTCATTTGTTACCTTTACTCGGGTAATTGCCCATCCTTCGAAATTTTTATAGTACATGAGGCTATCCCCGTAGAAACTCTCAGCTCGATACGTTAAGAAACCGGTTTATGTGGTCGCTTTAGAGGGGCAGCGATCCCTTTGGCTCGTGCGGTAGACACAAGGCCTGTGTGCTGGATTACCTACCCTGCTCGCTTGCCAAGTCCTGAACTTGGTGCTTGCTTGCCGAGTCCTTAACTCTGCCACTAACCGTGAGCCGTGCCACCCTACAGCTGGCGACAGAGAATGCCAAGGACCCGTGGCACTACCCTTCGGACACCCCCTGGTGGCAGGCTCTGAGGGACAAAGTGGATGCCAACGCAAAGACCGTCCAGGTAACTACCACACCGTCCTCGGTGCACCTCTCCCCATTTTTTTCTCTTTTGGCAAACGAGAGAACAGACTGCGCGTGTACTCCCCTGGGCACGCTGACCTTGGATGCTTTGTGTTAACGGCGCGCTGATGGACACGCAGCGCTATGGGGTGAGCGGTCGTGGAAACTGACGAGCGCAGCGCCAGTGGGAGCCCTGTCGACGCGCGCCAGCCAGTGGAACCGAAGGCGAAATCTATCAGCTTTACTTTGCTCCTATTGGGATCGCGGAAACTAGGTGCCGTTTTCACGCTTCAAACTGATGGCGTCAGCTCGCTCCATGAGACAGTTACCGTAATGCTTTCGCATTAATAACTTGGCCGCCCCCCCCCCAAAAAAAATAGCCAGCTTGCTCTGCTAGCTGGCTTTCCCCCAACGTAGCCGCCCGCCTTAGGGAATGCCAACTTGCAGAGCAAAACGGCGCTTTGCAGGACATGGTGCTCCTGGTCGGTTGTGCTCTGTGCTCTCGGCATAGTTCGGCGCTAATGCGTGAATATGGAAGGCAGCGGCCTCAGCATTTTGGAGTCTGTTGATAGCGTAGAAAAATATTGTTATCGTGGAAGCAATAAAGAAAAAGCAGCAGAAGATACAAGACTATTTCATTGCGTAATATGTCAGCAGAAAGTGAATTTTTGAGAGTCCAATTCATTAAAACTTTTATATCAGATTACCCGCTATATCATACTGATAGACTTTTTTTACGAGTTCGATATAAACGGGTTTGACTGTAGCAGAGTTGCTAAAGTGTCAGACTTGGGAGGTTTCACTGTAAATGTTTTGTTGGCCTTCACTTGTGTTATTGTGAGGTAGTGAGGGTGACATTGCACAAACCGTGCCAAACTGGTAATATTCTATATCAATAATATTGAAATTGATCAGCTTCCACTTTTTTTTAGCAAGTTTGATGTACTAGGACCCTGTGTGACTTTAATGCCTTGAAAGTGCAGTAGGTAATCATCAATAATAAAAACAAAAATGAAGTATTGGAAACTACTTCATTGATTTGGTAGGAATGGTACATCTGTTTGTTGCATGCTGCAGTCACTCTGTTTGTAATCATAAATTTTAATGCAATATCATTCTTTAGCTCCCCTCCCCGATTTCGTGGTCCTTTCTGGCCTCCTAATGCACAGTAGGTATGTGCAGTAGACAATTTCAGAGGGGGATCGGTGGCCGAGTGGTCTAGTGCACACCAGCTCGAAGCACATGGAGCAAAGCTTGCGCTGCAGAATCCAGGATCCTTGGTTTAATCCCCACCCCTGCCCGTTTTGATCTGGATGAGCATCGTATTGGCGTGCGGTCGTGTATTACTACTGCGTGATGCACGTTAAAGACCCCAGGTTAGCGGTTGTACTGCACTGGCTAAATTTCTCATCTCCAACTTAGACACTCGTTGCCCGTTGAGGCAGACCAAGTTCTAGGTCTGTATAAACATACACACAGCCCAATTTTTAGACCATTTCAGCTCACTGTGCTTGCACCCCATTGCACTGCACGTGTGCAAAGCGGTAGTATGCACTCCTTCACATTTGCACCCCTCTCAAAGGACCTGATGACCTTGACATCGTTCTAGAGGTTGTCTTTGATGTCGTACCCTAGGACGTTGTCCTTGAGGTCGTCCTTGAGATCACCCTAGAGGTTGTCCTAGAGGTCGTCTTAGAGGTCATTCCACATGTTGTCTTTGACGTCGTCTTCAACATCATCCTTGAGGTCATCTTAGAGGTCGTCCTTGAGGCCTCCTCAGAGGTTGTCCTAAAGGTCGTCCTTGAGGTCGTCCTGAGGTCGTCCTAGACGTCATTCATAACGTCATCTTTGACGTCGTCCATGGCCTCGTCCATGGCCTTGTAACAAAAGGGGGTAAACATGATGAATGCTATCGCAATTCATAGGCAACCAACAATAGTGGTTTCTGCAGCCAATTTTTAATGCTTTGGCTGTTGCACTCCATGATATTATATTCAGGCAGTTTCTCATTTTCAGCTTTTGCAAGCAAAAATGAGTTCCATAAATACAGGGGTGTGACATCTCTGCCAATTGCGCCATTTCAATACAAACCCAATTTTCTGCGCCTAGTTGCGCCAAAAACGCGAAATCGTTCGAAATTTTGTCACACTGTGCCAAAGTGACTCAAAAACAAAACAAAAAAAAAAGTTTGCAGCGCTGCTATACTCTGTTTCACCTTGTGTTGTACCGCAGGAAAGGCTACAAGCGCGAGCTGCTTGCTCTACGGCACACCTCGGCGGCACAAGCTCTCGTGCACCAAGGGCAGCTGCCAACGCTATGAGCTTGCGCTTCTAGCCTTTGCTGCGGTACAACATAAGGTGAAACGGAGTATAGAATTAGCGGGAAACGAGAGCTTGGTTGGCAACATTCAATCTCGTCGTAGTAAAGTACACGGCCTGGGTACAGGGTGGCGCAAGCAACTGCCGGATTCGAAGATTTCAGCTGTAGTACCCTTCTATACCTATGATACGTGGTCTTTTCCCGATTTTCCTACTACTTTCCGCTGTCATTTGTGACTGCATGCTAACAGTGCGCTGTCACGCGTTCTCGCTATCTGGCCACTGGAGGTACGACGCACAGGCTATCAAGATGAGCAAACCTAAGTATTTCTTTCGTTTTGAGAGTAAAGCTTTTCTTAAAAGTGCTATGGAGCGCCTCCATTGTGCAATTGTTCATTCGTGTCCATAATCTCGTCAAAATGGAAGGCGCCGTCGCCGTGATTACTTTCGGTTATCACACGCGTGCTTCCAGTGCGTGAGCAATCGAATGAATCTGTCACACACCCGTATTTAGCGTGCATGTACTGCTCATAGTTTTTCTACCAATTCACTATTTACCTTGTGACTCACTTTTGTGGGGAGTTTTTTTTTCTGTCTGCACGTGCTTTCTACGAGCGTCCGATCGATGTCTGGTTGTAGTAAACCATGCTTCCCTGTTCAAGCTTTCGAATTACAGCTTTAAAAAGTTTTTCACTACAATTGCGCTTTGGCACCAGTTCGTATAAGCTCGAGGTACCTGGTGCCCACCTAACTGCAGCAAGCCCATGTTTCCTGTCCTCATCTATGCGCATAAAACTCGCGTTTGCCTTTTCTGTTTCTTTTTTAAATATTTTATCTCGGTGCGTATCGGTGCTGATGACTTATTGGAACCAGGGTGGACAAAAATAATGATTAAAAAAGAAAATCTGATTTATGTGATTTATATAAGATTTCTTATGATTTAAATTGCTGATAAGCTACTCTAACATTTTCTGCTCCTAATCTGCTCCAAACTGCAGACTTTTGTGTTTCGAAGTTGCTCCAAAATGTATAAACTGCTGCTCCAAAACGAGAGTTTTGTGCTCCTAAGCTGCTCCAAAATCCAGATTTTTCTGCTCTAAAAATTGCTCCAAAACCTATTTCACCTGTCTCACCCCTGTAAATATGATTTTTTTTTTTTTAACATTAACTATTGGTTTGCTGTGACTTACCCAACTCACAGCTGCAAGGCCCCTGCCAATGAATACAAGCTAAACTTTCTCCAAAATAATTTCAAGGTGCGTCTTCCGTTCCTGAAGTTGCTTCAGAATTGATCCATAGGTTTTTGCTTCCTGCCAAACCAGTTAATCATTTTTATGCTCACATTAACCATGGTGATGAGTTGACGTTGTATTTCCGCCCTCTGCTCCCTCGAGCAGTGCACAGATGCCTCGTGCAGCTCATCATTTTCATCTCCGAAAGTGTCAGAAACTACCTTCAGATTCTCATCACCATTTCCTTGTTCCAGGCACTGTGTTCCTCAACCGAGGTCCCCATGAACTTCCACGTAGCTTACAAGCAGGTTTGTGGTCCACCGCTCCTCTATGTGTTGTCATACAAACTCTGTCTTCTGCAAGGCAGAACATCCTTTTGGTTTCCTCCTCTCCCCAAGTTTGAGGGAGAGAAGCAGAACACTAAAAGCATTACAGTGGAACTAGAGCCGCTAGCTTAGCTTCGCTTTAAATATCAACACTCCATTCAGCGACTGCCTTGTGTGTGTCACCATTTTCTTGCATTGTGGCAACAAAATGGCGGAATCGGCGATGGTCGCGATTACAAAACGATACTTTTTGAGCTTTAGATTTAAATAAAGTGCCAGAGAGCTGGCGCAATATTGTTTTGCTCTCTCAAAATCTGTTTTAACATTTCTGGAAAAAAAAAAAAAGCATTTCCGGCAATTAAAAAAAAAAATGCTTCAGATAAATGGCAACGCTTTTAAACTAAAAGATGGTTAAAGCATTGGCGCTCGAAAGGGTTGCTTGTTTACTGGACTTTGAATGGGACCTTGTAGTCTTTGGTATACTAAAATAGTCCTGAAGCTACCTAAATAGACCACACCTTGTGCTTCTTACAAGTATGAACATTTCTTCAAGTGCCAATTGTGTTTAATGGTGCAGGTTTTAGGAAGGTAATAGCAACATAAGGCAGCGGAATGAACTGAGAGATGCCACTTTGTTCCCTTGAAAAGTCCCTCGTCATCCCTGTTGGTTGCTGTTACTTGCAAAAGACTGGTTCTGAACTTTAACCGCAGCCAATAGCAACTTGCAGCAACGAGACGCATCCAGTGACGACGGCATTGCAACGATTTGAGGGAGGGAAGGACGATCCCGTTTCCCTCTGCCGGCTTCTGTTTCGTTGTACCTTTAAGAGTGGCCGTAAAGTCATCAGTTATTTGTATCAAGACATTCAAATAGACCCTTTCCAAAATTCAGTCTGGCCACTTTGATAACTATCATCACCTAAGTATATAATCTATATTCTGTACATACTAATGGCGGCCTTTTGGTGGATACTGAAGAAAAAATTTGAAGACGGGCACTTATGCGGAGCTTGAACATTCCAGGCATTAGTTTGTTGTATAGCTGTTCTTTGTCAATGTGACGAGACTTACAAGCTTCTGTGCGCTTCGCATTTCAGGGTGTCGTGTAAATCCTTGGATTGCTCGGCTTCGGCCTTCGAGACACCTGAGACAGCTTATGACAATAAAATGTGGCGAATGTTATGGAGATTTTTTACTAGGCTAAGCGTTCCGTACATAGTGGTAGTTTCTTGACACCATGTAAAATGAAACAAATAGAGAAAACCCTGTACAGCGAAAGACATCGTAACTTTCGTACATCTGCCGTTAATAAATAGGCACTAGATGGCACTGAATTTGTGAAAGGGTCTATAGTAGTTGTGCCGTCTTATGGTGCTCTCACGCTAAAAAATTTTGTACGGTTGGTGTCGCACAACACCTGACGTTCTCACCCAAAAGCAGCTTTTCCTGGTCCAGAGACTTTGGGTAGCGCATAGATGTTCCGCATGTTTCTTTAGCTGCTTGTTTGTGGTGCAATGCCCAGATAGCAGAGCTGATGCCCAAGGACGCTGTGATTGTCAACGAGGGCGCCAACACTATGGACATTGGACGCACCATGCTGCCTAACTACCTCCCACGTCACAGGCAAGGCCACCTTTTGTTCATAGGCTGGTTCGATGCTCAGTTGTTGTTTTTATTCTCTTTGTAAGGAAGTTAATAGTGTTGTATGAATCTTCAAAATTTTGAGTAGTAGTTTCAAATAATGCACTATTCGATAACTGCTTCAAGAAGAACTGCACTATTCGTATTTTTCGCACTGTTTATTGTGGCAGGTTAGCCCCGTTGAGTGCGCTTCTTGCCGAGCACCAGTGCACTGTGGAGAAGCAACATTTATGGAAGCGAGCTCTGCGGGTGTTGCCTCTCTGCAGTGTACCGGTGCTCGATTTGAAGCGCACTCAACGGGGTAACTCGCCACAGTCAACAGTTGCAAAAGTATGAATATCGCAATTGCGTGCTTGGGAAAACACACCTTCAAACCCGGAATACTGCACGCGCACGCCTGGTGTACTTGAAACAAAAAAAAGAAAAAGGAAACTTTGTGAATGTTGATGTCTTCGTTGCAGTAAAATTTTCAAAATTAAACTGGCTGTTGTGCAAGAGTATATTATATGTTAGACGGAGATGCCCTGACAACCTGCGCTCATCATTCGCGATTTTTCTTTTTCAAATTCAATTTTGAAGAAAGAATATTTGCTTATAGCAAGATTTGCAAATTCACAAAATTAGGTATAGTCAAACCCACTTATAACGATCCCACATATAACGACCTATCGGTTATAACGACCAGCTTTCAGAAAATATAGGAATTCAAGGCCCCACCCATTAAAATTGGTCCAGATAAAGTGACTGTTCTTCAAAACATCATACTGTTACAACAAACACTCAAAATCTGCTTTAAAAAAAAAACAAAAAACAAATGCACGAAAAGAAAAAGAAAAGATTAAAAGAGTTACATTTTGAGCGCGGCGCTCCGGGAAACGCTTAAATTAAGGTCATTTCCACGGCTGCGCGGCATACTTCCCTGAGGAGGAAACAAAACTACGAAAGCAAAAGCGCCCTCCTGGGGCAAGTAGTCTGCTGATTGTGCGTGCAGGAAGAAGAAGAAGAGGAGGAGAAGGAGGACGTCAACTCTCACGCCGTGCTGCTTTCGTTCGTTCTATGTTTGCATACTCTATTCAACTAAAAAAAACTCGATGCGCGGTATAAGGCGGCTAGCCCCGTCGCCATTGTGACCGTTTGTTTACGTTCGGCATTTTGGTATCCATATCATGCACATTCTCTCGCGTCTACGGACTCGAATCTGTTGCTTTAAAATGGGGGAAAAAGAAATCTACTAGGAGGTTTTATTTAAATGAAAGGGCATCACGCTGGCGGAAAAAGATAGCAACGGAGGAGCACTACGTGGCCTCGCAATCCCAGCCACCTGAGGAGCTCGCAAAGTGTTGTTTGAAAGATGACCCTGCCAGAGGCAACGGCCACTCGTATATGCGCAGGAAGCGCGGCACTTAAAACGCTTTAAACCAAACCAAGTATCAATTACCTCTGTGGACAGCGAAGAACCATCGCCGGACTAATGCATGGCATTTATTTTAGATGCGGCATCTCTTGCTCGGGTCTATGTCCCGCGGCGTCGTAGTCCACACTCACACTACGCATGCGCAACTCTCCTCCTTCCTTCTCTCAACAGCTGCACGTTACTCTCTCCGCTCTCTCTCTCTACCAGCTGCGTGCACTTCCGCGTGCGTTTGCTTCTACTCACACCGCGCGCGCATGCGCAACTCTCCTTTTCTAGTCCCCTCTCCTTCAAGTGTGAATATAAGCAGCGGTAGCGTGCTGCGCGCGTTCCCCCGAAGGAGTAAAAGGAGGATAGTTTTGGGCGCGCGGGTCGCAGCGCCACGCCAGGGCTTTCCAGTGGGGTGGGCTTTCCCCGCAACTCTGCGGCTGTCGTCTGCTAGCGTTTCTCGCCGCTCGCGTCCGCCGCAGCCCAAATCCGATCGGCCAAAAGAAATCAGTCAAGAAGGGAATAAATTAATTACGATCTGCGATGCTCCGCATCACCCCATGGTTCCCTCGGGAAGATGGTGTAATTTTTTTTGTGTTGGCATGCGTTTCATAAAATTTGTTCTATGAGGTATATGTGGTCAATCTTCATTATTTTACCTGCGCGGTAGAATCTGCAGCAATTTATTTTTTGATTATCTGAAAGCTAAATGTGCCTGCGCATTAGAATTAAGGGCGCGTTAGAATCGTGCAAACAGTTTTTATTTTTTAAATAAAGAGCTGGCAGAGTGAAATTACCAATACCAGCTTCATTATCCTTATTTATCACATGTTTTAAAGGTAAGTCCAGATATAAGAACTACTGATAAAACTACCACTTTTTGCTGAACTATTGCGTTCGTTATAAGTGGATTTGACTGTAGTGGGTATCTTTATAGGATTAATTTTATGTCATATCCATCATTGACTTGTCATCCCAGGGTATCAGACTTTCTAAGGTCACAGTTCATAAATATAGTTACGGTAAGCTTGGGAACAACCTTCATGAGTTTAGCTGGGTTTTCAATTAAGCACGGTAAAACAGTAGTGAAAGGTTTGGGAAATTCATTCGAAAATAGATTCGAAAATATTCTGCCCAAACCACTACAGCGCAATCTGTCTTTTAACGATACCACATATATAACTATGTACTGCTACAGTTTCTAGACTAGAAATTAGTGATGGGCCGAACTTTTGCCGAATCGAAAGTTCGGCGCCGAATCTTGAGATTCGAGCTAAGCGAACTTTTGCCGAACTTTTCAAAAGATTCGGCAAAGATTAAGAAAAAATACATTGTTACCAGACTTAACGTTGATATTGAAATTTTTCTGGCGAAAAAAGGTTTTCGGTTTTTTTTTTCTTAACTTAAATGCAACATGTAATGCATATTGACACAGTTATTACTAAATAAGGTGATATTCTACAAGGTAATTGCATCGGTGTCGTTTTTGTGTGTTTACTGGCAATTTTATAGTGACTGCTTGCAGAAGTGGCGTGACAACGAGGTTGGGTAGAAGCGAGAGTTTCGGTTTTGAGGCATCATCAGCGCAAGCCTGCATGTGTGTGTACGTTGTTAAAATGAAGGCAATACCAGTACGTTCTTGCTTTCTCGGGGAATCACCATTTCGTGTGCAAAAACGATGCAACAGTTGCTGAGCCTTCAGCAGAAGAGATAACAATATTATCGTATTTGATATTATTGTAAATATGCATGTTTTTCAATTTCAGTCACTTGACTTCAGCTTTGCATGAAAATGTGCGTCCAATGCTCGCAATGTCTCGTTTTTAACCTTCAAAATGCGGGTTTCTGGTGTTAAGACATACACGGACGTTTAGGAAGGTGGGACAGTTAGGAATGTCGGATGCGAGACGTCGAGCATTTCAGTTCTGTTTAGTTTTATGCAGATACATGAAAATTGCCAAAAAAACGCTAATTGAAAAAGCAATATTATTTTGTTTTGGTACACACTACTTCTGAGCTGAAAACAGAATTGTTATAATTGCGAGGAGTGCTTTAAAGTAATTGTCGGCCAATGTATCAACAACCTCGTTTCATCACTGGAAAGGCCACATGAAAATCACGTTATCCAGAATGTACCGCATCATTTGTCACTTGCGCAGTGGACTGCGTAAATTACTGGTCGATCTTCTATTCTTGAGGCAGAAAATATTGAAGAGAACCACACTCGCTCACAGAAGCACAGTTGCCGTGTTGCCTACTTCACACATCGCCGTAACCGCTGGTTGTACTACACTGCACGATAGTAACCGCACAACTGCACGGCGTCCATTTGCAATCCATGGCCCCGTCGCGTTCTCGCGTGCGCAGACATTTGCCGAATTTTCTCCGAATCTTTGCCGAATTTTCCTTCAAAAGTTCGGCATTTGCCGAACTTTGCCGAATCTGAAGTTCGGCAGATTCAGTCCATCACTACTAGAAATGATCTGTTTCTTGTTCAGGTACAACGAAAATCAGTTATAACAATTAAATTTTTGGGTTTTCTCATTATCGTTATAAGTGTATTGCATTGTATTCACTTTGAATTTGCTTCGAACTCAAAATCCACTATTTGCACATGATTAGAAGCTAATGCTTTTGGTTGGTCGAAACAAAAAATCGAGGCCTTCAAAATGCTTTGGGGATATTCAGAATGATGAAGTATAGATGCTTCAATTCAAAGCTGGAACTGGAGTAACTTAAGCAACAAAAAAATAATTAAAAACTTATGGTCGACAAATAAAATGACTAAACATTGTTCATTGTGTGTCGGTCAATGTCCTGCACAGCCTCTCTGCCCGCAGCTTTGGGATCATACGGTTGATCCGAAACTAATGCAGTACTCCATTGTTACAGCAGAAAGAAGACCTGTCTTTTCATCTTCCGAACCGAATAGTCTCTATTCGGTTCATACCCTATCTCGTTATTTGGCACTTTTATGTGTACAGACCAGTAGCCACATGGTAGTGTTCAGTTCGCGTTGCATTTGACAACCTTGTCCAGTCGTTTTCAATGTTTCACTTCTCAAAAGTAGCCATGCTGCAAGATGCCAATGGAAGGACTTCTATTTATGGTTGTCTGCTGTCTTAGCTTTGAGCCGAGGTCTGTAAGCATGCGAATCCAGCAGTCTTTGCCATTTCTGTCCCCCTCCCCCCTCCTTTCTGCAGGCTTGATGCAGGTACCTTCGGCACAATGGGTGTGGGCATGGGCTTTGCCCTGGCAGCTGCCCTCTGGTGCAAGGGGCAATCGCCGACCAAGCGCGTCGTCTGCATTCAGGGTGACAGCGCCTTTGGCTTCTCGGCCATGGAGATGGAAACCGCTGCCAGGTGGGGGCACCGGGTCTGTTGGATGTTTGAATTGGAGAATCAAACGAGTCTATCGGATGTTTGGATTGGTGACGGAGTCTGTTAACGCACCGCAGATTGGAGCACGTGGAGCAAAATCTCGCTCTGCAGAAGGGTTCAATTCCCACCCCGGGCGACATGTTTTATGGGCGACACTCTGCAGAGTGTCGCCCATAAAGCTATCGCTTTCAAAAACAGTAATTCGCATCCCCTCCCTGAAGCTCGTTCCTATGTGAAATGTGCGATTAGCGTCGCCCTCGTTTTCTCTTCATACTGAAGAAGCAGAACGAAGGATGCATTGTCTCTTTTTCTTAGTGCAAGGAAGAGAAAAAGGTGCAAAAATTTGGGCGCATGCTGGAGACCGGGCGTTAGAAAGAGACGCCCAGTTGTTGTCACATTGTCGGCGACCATAAGAGTCTGTGATTATTTTGTCAGTCACAAACTATTTTGCACTTACCGTAGAGTACCGTGCATCCGCCCATTTCACATTAGCCCTATTCCCAAATTTCTAAGATCTGAGAAAATATGCACAGCAGATCGATATGTAAAATCGATGACCGGACAAGTGTCCATCCCCCATTTTTTTGCGATTATCTCTAAATTTTGAGTGGGCGCTTGTCCGGTATTTTATGGTATTCGTATATGTCGCGTGACCTTTCTAGTTTGTTATTTGTTATCCTTTGCGGCACAGTTTAATCAAGGTGTTCAGACTATAGTGTTGTATTTGAGTATTGTTTCAATTATAAAATGCACGAGGCGGCGTGCAAAGAGCTGAGCGCACGCCTGCGATGTGCGAGACAATACGTGAACACGAGACAATTAAAATAAAAAAACATTTGGCTATGGAGGCTACGTTGGCTGCACCTCGTCTTGTCTTTTCGCCGTAAGCCACAACATATAGGACAGTGGTTCTCAACCACTGATGTTTTGGGAATCCCTTCTGGATTGGCGGAAGGGGAGGTATTAGAGGATTACAACGACAAATATGTAAATGAAGGAAACTTAATGCATGCAAATCAACTTTGAAGCTCTGAAACGGAAAGTACCCTACCCTATTCACTTGGTGTACATAGTTTGGTTTATTTAGCTTTGTGGAACAACCTGCATCAATAAAAAACAAGATTGATTGGTTGGCTTGACAGACGGTCTAAAGCTTCAGGGACTCCAAGGGGTCCACGGACCCCCATTTGAGAGCCTCTGCTACAGGAGGTTCATTTAGTGAACAAGGCAACAACTTAATTAACCGAGAAAAGAATGCTGGAAGTAGGACAAGACACTTTGGTAGCAGACTTTTCAGAAACTTTGGACAATTTGGTAACCAACTTTTCAGACTTTCTGAAAAGTCTGCTACACTGTACTTGCAATGCAAACCAGAAAGTTGGCTGGATCATTTGGGGCTTTTGTGTCAGCTCTGAAAGTCTGGCAGGTGCATCCCTCGATGAACGATTGCCAAGCCACCTAAAATGCAGTCTTTTCCTAGAGTCGAGGGACTCGCATTGTATTGCTTCGTTTAGATTGTTCACTCGCGTTTTTTTACATTCTGTGCTTGCAGGTACAAGCTTCCCATAATTGTGATAATAATGAACAACGCGGGCATCTACAACGGCTTTGAAGAGGACACTTGGCAGACATTCTACCAGTCGGGCGAGGATCTTGGGCTGGCGTAAGTCCAGTCTTATTTTGTTGGTGCGCACTGTGTTTGTAGCGATGCTAGAAGTAATAGACCTTTTTTTTAAAATTCAATGCGCCTTCTCATGGCTCAAATATCAGTCTAGCTTTTCGCATGCTAATGGCAGTAAGAATGTAGTTATTTATTGGGCACAGTCACTTTTGTATGTCAGCAGCAAACAATGATGTGATTTGGGCCGTACAGGACTTTCTTGAGTCTTTAGTTGCAACGTTGACGAAAAAACTACCGGTGTTTATGAAATGCTTGCTTGAGACACCTGAGTAATTGGCCCTTGGCCACAAGCTTAGGTGCTTGTGGGCCGAATGTGTGCCAACTGTTCGATTGGATGCAAGTTTGAAATGAATGCCGTAGGAGCGCCTGTATTCAAGTTGTGTCTTGCATTATGTTGACACGTAGACACAGGCTTTGTGTTATCCGCTTAGGGGCCTGCCTTCAATTTCTTCATTCGTCAGCCACCAGAAGGCCGTCATTATCATTCTACAGTTGTCATACACTTATGATGAATAGATGGATGGATATTAACAGCTGTACCTTTTATAACAAGCAGTAGCTTGCACCACCTAGCAGATGAGGATAGGGGTTGCAGTTACCAGACCGAATTCCAGAAAGGGTCTATTGAATGGCCTCGATGTACTGCATCCAATGGCATCTATTGGCTTGAAAATGGAGCTTGCTCACACACATCATTTCTGTCATTTTGAGAGTTGGAGAGCTTGAAACACACAATAAATTTGCCCCAACAGTGGTGGAGAACCTTAAGGTAGTAATACCCTGGCCTTAAAAATATTTGTGCCATTTCTTGTTCACTTTAAATGAAATTTTCACAGCTGCTGTAATTTTGGCGGTTGTAAATATATAAGCTTATTGTTTGGCTGTACAAAGAACTGAATGAGACTTATTGTTTGGTTATCCAAAGGCCTTTGTCACCTGCAGAACAGCTCCCCAAGCAATCTAACTTTGGAGGGGACCGGCAGCGATGCGTGTTAGCACACCACAGCTCAAAGCACGTGGAGTGAAAACTTGTGCTCCAGAACCCAGGTGTCCTGTGTTCAGTCCCTGCTCCTGCCCGTTTTGATTGAGTTTAGTTTTGTGCCGGCGTGCGTCCGTCTAATCACTACCGCTTGATGGACGTTAAAGACCCCAGATTGGCAGTGATGCTGCACTAATTAAATTTTGTCATCTACAGCGAAGGCTCCAGATGTTAGAAAGGGCTGACTAACCTCCCCTGCCTAAATATTGGTGCAACACAATTCTTAGTCTAGTCTGGTGTTGTGTCGTTTCTACTATTGATTGATTGAGTGATTGGGTGCAGTCTGCCGCCCAACTCGCTTCAGCCGTCCTGCCGCTATGACCGCATCGTATCCATGTTTGGAGGCAAGGGCTTCCACGTGGAGACAGTGGCAGAGCTGCGGGAGGCATTCACCGAAGCTTTGGCCACCCTGGATCAGCCGACCGTCATCGACGTCCGCATCAATGGCATGGCGCAGCGCAAGCCACAGGTAGGAACCGAGTTGCGACGTGGTTCCGTGCGATCGAGTTGCACGCAACCTCAAGTCTGTAGAGTTGAGAGATGCGGTGTTGGATAACTAAGTTTGTCATATTGAGGCACGCTCAAAAAATCTTTCATAAACAGCTCGTTCTGTTTTTTACGGTGACCGCCGTTATTGGCAAAGTTTAGCAGCAGATCTGGTGTCTGTACGGTGTTAGCAAGGAATCACAATGTCATGTGACACCGCGATGTCACGGCCAATGCCTCCCAATAAATTTAGCGAAAAAATTTTCAGCTCAATTGAGTGGGGAAGTTTTCCCGCCATGTTTAGCAGAAATATTTCTCCACCGAATTTGGCAGGCAAATTGTGACGTCGCGTAATGACGCAATGTTTGTGCCTTCGCAAAATTTTTTGAATAGTAGTGGAGAACGATTGTAACTAGTCCGTGTACAGCGGAGCGTGCAGAGCCTCGCCTGTCTCCTCGCTCCATTCTCAAGAACGGCGAGGAAGCAGCTATTTTTTTGCCAAGGGTTGGTAGCCGGTCTTTTAGTAGAAGTCTTTATTGACAACATGTATAATCTGTCACGAGGTATCCGTGACCGACGGACAGAAAAAGTGCAAAGAGTAAGAAACTGGAAGAATGCAAGGGCAAGTGGAAGGACACGGACACTGGCTCTCGACCGTCGTGTTCTTTGCCGACTTGCCGAACCACGAACATTGCTACAGCCATTGACAGGCTGAGAACAGCAGGGAGGTCCTTTGGTTGTCCCGCCTCCGGCGCTCGCTCCTCACCTTCGGTAACGCTTCAGCGTGTTGTGACCCTCGAGCAATCACGCCGCAGCCGCTCGCACGTATGGTGGCACATGTGAGCACATTTGCACACATAATGGCAGTGCGTGCGAGAGGCAGGAGGGAAGAGAAAGATCACATGCTTTGGAGGTAAGGGGGAGTCCCGAAATTGTGGGGTCAAACCTGGGGTCTGCAACCGCAAGTGGCGCAAACTTTGCATTCTTCTCCCGCTGAAGCACCAGCTTTGGCGGGGCTTTATTTCAAAGGCGGTACGCACATCGGCGTTAATTCCATCGAAGCACAAAATGAGTACCAAGCTCTTCGCTAAGACGTGACCTCAAGGAAACAGTGTATGTTACCGCCGTCTTTGGCACTTGTCGGGCGTACGACGCTCAGAACACGGAACCTCGACGCACGCTCTTTATTCTTCCACACGCTTTGTCCAACTCCTATCCTTTGCCACACTAGTTTCCCCCGCTCCTCACTTCCCGGATCCGTGGCGCCCTCTCTTGACGCTCCCGAGCCATCGGGAGATTGGGAGACCTGTCTCGCTGACATGTCGTCCGCTGCTTTGGTGCTCGATCGCTTTCGCTGCCCCTTCCTCACACACTATGGTGTTGGAAAGGGACATATTTTGTTTACTTTTCCTGGTCTCGGGTGTTTTATTAAGTTAGTTCACCAGCTTGCCTTTGTTTCTCCCTTCCTTTGTGCTACAGTCAAACCCGTTTATAACGAACAGCAGAAAACGCTACGATCAGTTCGATATAGCAAGTAGTTCGATATACCAAAATCCGTTTACAACCAACTTCCACGATGCGTTCGTTGTAAGGCGAGAGCTTCTTTTTCTATCTCATCTCTTCAACTCCGCCTTGTAACAACGCGCTCTAAAGATTTTTTTTTTTATATTCCTGGTTGAGTCGCTTCTCTTTGTGAGCAAACGCTTAGGGGTGAAAAGTGTCTTTTTCTGTGCGTGCGTGCAGAGTGTATTTTTTAGCTTCCTCCCTTCTGAATCGCTTCTTTTTGCTGAATTTTGTTCGCAACTTGAGCTTTTGGAATTTTCTTTCTTTCCTACTTCTTTTTTTGGAAAAGGGACAGGCTAGAAGAGAATTGTTTGCGCGTTTTTGAAGGCCTTCCCGGGGGAAAAAGTTCGATATAGACAATATGTTGTTCGTTAAAAAGTACTTTTTGCATGCATTTTTATTTAAAGTTCCCGTGTGTTCGATATCGACAATAATTTGCTGTACGTGGGTTCGTTCTAAACGGGTTTCTCTGTATTGGCACTTGTTTTTTAATCTAGTTTTCTGTTGTTTTTAGGTTTATCACTGGCTTATCAAATTCCTGACATAAATTTGGACACTGAGGCTGAACTGATAATTTCCTGGTACAGGGCAAAAATTAATAGTATTCAAGTTGGTAATGTACTAATATTAGAAAGAATAGAACAAGCAGGCTTGCCTTGTCTTTGAAGGCTACTAATGTCCACTCATTACATGGATAAGTGAACTGGTGAGTTTGGTGTTAGAATTCAGGAAAAAGAAAAAGCAGAATGAATAAACCTGTAGATCGAGAAACGAGTAACCACGTAAAGTGGGGAATGTCACAAGCACGTCCTTCTAAGACGTGCTTGTGTTGGTGCCTGTGTTGTCCCTCATGTTACATGTTTTTTTCTTCTATGTTAGACATGAAAGTTTGAAAGCACCCTGTGTCACATAACTCTGCCAATCATTTTGTTTGTTTGTTTCCTTTCTTGCAGGACTTTGACTGGCTCACCAAGTCCAAGATGTAATTGTGATTCTTAGAAAGGTTCTATTTTTGTAAACAGACTACGGGTCACATTTAATAACGAATGTTGTGGTGGTACCTATTTTTTATGACTTACACTGTTGTAGAGATTGTTAAATAAAATCTTTTAGAGTCTTGCTTAATACGATGTGCCCTTGCTTCAGCTCATTAGAATGTGCTCTTTGTCTTCTGCAAGTTTCAGTATAGTGTGGCAAATAATTTGTCACCTGCAGCATTTATCTACAAGAAAGCTTGTTTGCTACCCTTTGCTCATTTATTGATATTTGATTTAGTGGTATGTATCTAGTCCAGTGAGTGTAAAATAGGTTAAATGAAAGATTTATGACCAAGAAAACTGCACAACTTTGTCATTTGGAGTGAACTTGCTGGAAGTGGGGCCAGTAAAGATTTTGCATATGAAGATGGGTAGGTATGTGCATTCTAGACAACATATGAAATGAAATAAGAGGCGTGTCGTCAATTGTACAAGACATTTGAACCTCATGTGCCACTGCACATGTACTTCTTATATTCACTCTCTGTGGTAATGGAGTGTGCGGTACACTGCATGGCACTGTTAGTGCAAGCATGACTTCGGCAGCTTTTTCGTATGTCACTTTGAAAGGGTACTGCATCAAAATCACCCAGTTAGGTTAGCACCCCTATAACTGAGCACTTTCACCTTATAAGTAGTTTTGATAATAGTCCTTCAATTGTGGCAGAAATCCAGTAATGACGTGTTTGCTCTAGCAGTGTTGCGGATTGTACATTAGCTCATCCACAATAAAAATGACATGTGATGTTGCATAGAACCTCTTTCTAAGATAGGTCATATCTACTGTTAAAAAGAGGTTCCACACTCTATGTAGATGGGAAGAAAAACTTATTTTTTTCTATCTTGAGATTTATTAGGCAACACCTTGCAACCCCTTGTTTAGAAGAGTGATTCTCAATGACATATGTTACGGGACCCCTTGTGAACAGGCAGGAGTGATGGTAGATCACATCCACGGTGAGGGAAGAATGGTGGTTACGATGGTAACAAGGTAGATGAGTACAAATCATTGCTAATTTGAGATCGAATTGCTTTACTGTCATGTAGGGTGTTTTCACCGACATATTTTTGTCCGCCATTTGGTTGTCATGAGCTGTCTGGCACATACTAAAGGCGAGTATTACGAAGATTTACGTAACACCCTCAGATCAGTAGTGCCCAAAACCTTATTTTCATCACGCCTTTTTCTTTCTTCCATAAGGCATTTTCTCCCTCGCAGCAAAATGGCAGACTGACGTCTCATGAAAACGCCCTATACAAAAGAAACATCACACAAAAGGGTAATATCTTTTCTGTGTATCAAAAATTTTAATGTTTTTATTTCTTGGTTTGACTGATAAGTTAAGGCATTGCAGCCCCTAATCGAGAGACACTGATATTGAACTGTTTTCTTCGTAAAGTCTTGTCCGTACCTCTAACCTCAGCATCACGTGTCGTGCACAGCAGGGCCGTTCAACCTTGGGTGGCGTTCAAGTTAGGGGTGCTGAACATTAGACTGCATCATATATATATGAGAGAGATATGTACACTGCTAGTGTTAATAGAAGTGTGGCCACAAGTGAAGTCAAAATATGTCCAGAGTTTACTATGCCTTCAGATGGAGCAGTTTAAAGGTATTTTTTGTTGCACTGGAAACGAAAAAACAACATTTCAGAGAAGGCTGGTTTTCTAAAAATTTGGAGCTTAAAATGTAATTGCCGTTTGCTTATATTGTTGCATGAGGTTAATGCCTGTCTTGACTTGGGTCTAAGCGACCATTTCTCGTACTTGAGGAACCTGTGAGCTCACATTTTGATTTTTGTATGCTGTTGCAGTCAGAGCTGCCGTTTTTCTGGTGATGGAGAACTGCCGATAAACCACTGCTGACCTCATAGTATTCAATTTGGTGTAAAATAATAGCTACCAAACTATTTGTTGCTCTGTCTCGGTCTTTTTTTCGAGCAAAACAAACGTGCAACAACCAGTTTTTTTTTTCTTGCTTAAATATTTTTGTTTACACCAAACATTGATGGCGGCAAACACCGATTCTACCTGTGCTGATTGGAAATGTGTTAAGCAGCAATAGAGCAGTTATCAAAAAGGCCGCATGTATTGAATTATGGGAATGTCCTGTATGCTCCACCTCGCTCCCACAGCATCCATCACGTGACGTACTGAAGAGGGTAACGTAGCTTCACTGGGTGCTCCAAGGTCGCCTGCGGCCTGCCCAAGTTTAACTTTGGTTCTGCATAACTCGTTCCCTGGCAGAATCCTTTCAGCACGTCTACGCGTTCCAACGAGTGTGCAAGAGTCCAAAACCTGGACGATGGAATAACGCACGAGCTGGGGAGTGCGGATGCCGCTGGTTGGCTGAATTCCATTCGTTCACATTGAAGCTGCCACACACACGCACACTAGCTACCGGGCCTGCCAAGCGAGGACTCTTGGTTTTTTTTTTCTTCATGTTCCCTTCCCCAAGTTGGCACGGTACTCGGAAGAAGAGAGCCCCGGCTCGAGAGCCGAGAGGCTTCAAAAGGGGAAAGTGTCGTAAAAGTGTCTTCGCGCGCCCCTCCAAAGCGATGCAAATGCATCCTTAGCTCCAACCGCGTCGCCACCGTGGCCAGAAACCCGCGAGTTCGTTGGAAGCTCCGGTGCTGGCGGTGTCTCCGACAACGACGCTAACCAAAACTTAAAAAAAAAAAGGTAGGGTCCTTGTTGTGATCTGGCGAGTCGGCCCAGTCGACAGGCGACGTCGTCGAGAATGTCGAGCGGGATACGGAGTTGGCTGGAACGTCCGAAGGAGGACGGCGCCGGACGTCGTAGGATGTCCGCCGACGATGCCTTGCGCGTAAGTGACCGCCGTGGCAATTGTTTTGTTTTAGCAATTCGTGCGACTGGCTGATTGGGCCCTGCGCGACTTGTTTTTGCCGCCGATACATCGCCGCGTCCGCGCCTCTCTTCCTCGTGCTATTTTTGGGTTCGAGCGCGATTTTTTTTGTTCGCCTTTAACGCGCTCTTTTATTTGCTTTTTTTTTGTCTTTTTCAGTTTGACTGTGAAGAAACGAGTTTGTTGATTGGAGTGCTGACTCCTCGCACGTGTTGTTCGTTACTGTGTTGTTTATCATTGTAATTAATTTTTTTCTCAGTATTTTGACGAGGATTGGGGTATTTATTTACGCATGCGAGTCGGCTGACATGGTTATAATGCTTATCCCGCACTCGTTCATGTGTTTATCTCTCAAAAACAGCCCTGAGCTTTGGTGTGTATGTGCTGTAAATTGTATCGAAGATTTTTTTTTTGCGCTGTTTAGTTGCGTTGAGAAGCAGGCATATTAGGCTTGGTATTAGTTCGTGCTGTTCATAAGTAACGCTAAAACGTTAAGTTAGCCAAATACCTGAGTAAGCACGTCAAACTAGTTCAGATCGAGCGAGACTCAGACGTGAAATAAAACAATTTTTAAGCCGCCTCGGTTGCTCCGATTTAAATCGCCGGCCAACGGATCCGTCAGTTGACGGGCTCGAATCTCGACCGAAGCACCCGCAATCTGACGGATGCTTATTGCAGACAAGGCAACTGGGGAACCGATATTTACGGCTGCACGTCGAAAGGTACCCAGGCGGTACGCCAGGCGGTCGAAAGGCATCATCAGCCGTTGGGGTGAGCCATGACGCGAAATCCCTATATTTGACTTTGACATCGTTATTGATGTCACATAATGAGTCATAACGTGTCAAGAGACAATGGTCGTAACGTGTATATATATATAAAAGACAAAAAACTAAGGAAGTACGAAGAACGGATGGATGACTTCGGCACGGACATCTTGCAGTCATTACCGAAGGATACGTCGTCTGCTGCCGGCAAGCAGTTTCGGTTTCGGAACCTCTGAAATGGACTGTTTCGAGTTGTGTTTTTAAATGTAGAGATTTTAGGCTGGTTATTTTAAGCCGAATAACTGCGAAAGTTTAAATATATTTAAACGTAAACAATCAAAACGTTGCATGTCCTCAATTTTAAGTTTATTTCAACAAATTGAGAGCTACGAAGCTGCGGCTTTATCGCAAACGGCCATGTTGTTTAGTGGGCGTGTTTGCATCACGTGACTCGCGTCAACAGAACGAAAACCAAAAGTAAAAGCGAGACGCCGGCCGGTGGACTCGCAGCCGCCAGTTTCGTAGCCCGCATGGCCGTGTTTGTGTAGCCAGCCGAGCGAACCGGACGACGACGAGTGAGGCATACGAAATAACGAGGCACCGCAAGGCTTGCCCTGCCGCTACCCTTCGAGAGGCGCGAAACGACGACGACTCGGATCGCTTCCCGCGTCAGCGAGCCGGCGACGGACTAAATAGACCACGTCGCCGAATCCCAGCGATCCGATCAAGTCGAGAGCCCTGCAAACAGGCCAGTCTTTTCGCATTTTAAAAAAGGAAAAAAAAATGTATATATATATTTTTGTTGTTGTTTTGGGAAGGGCGACATCGATTGATTGTTTTGCCGCCGCCGCCTCGACCAAAACAAGCGACGGACGCACGTGCTACTGGCACACTGCTCTGACCACCGCTTTGCTTGCGAGCTTCGAAGGTGTGACTGCCTTCTCGCTAGTGCGGGGACAAGGTTAAGGTCGGGGGAGCACATGTTTTTAACGCGAGCTTTCGCCCGACATCGGCTGCGGTGTCGGCGGCGTTTTTGTGACGAGCTGAAGCCGCCGTCGTTTTTGTTGGCTCGTCAAACGCGGTGCAAAGGGACCCGGTCTCGGTGGCTGGCTGCGCACACGATGTGTCTGGCGGCGTGCGTCTTGTGGCGCGGCTCGTGCAGAACTTGGCAGGCGTGCGTGGAGGGAACCTTGCGGGGGAGTTCCTTCCTTCCGGCGACGTTCAAAAGCACGACGCACTTGGGCGCCGGTGCCCCCCAGATCCCCCGAAAATATTGATCGTCCCAGCCCGGTCGGCGCTGGCCACCGCCTGATCCCTTCCGCGGCGCGGCACTCTCTTTTTCCCGATGCCCTTCGCCCAGAAAGCGTACTACTCGGAAGCGGAACGGTGTGTTTTTTTGAAGCATCGATTAATTTCGAGGTGTCGTAACTTCTTTTCCGCGCCGTCCCGCCCCCCCCCCCCCCCCCCCCTCCTTTTTTTTTTTTTTTCAGACGTTATAAATGCGCTTTTGTTTCTCGAACACTCAAGAAAGAGAGAGAAGTAGTCGCACGGCCTACGCGCTTTTAGCATCCTGTCGTTAGGAAGACGACCGCATTCTTGCCCGTGATGCGCTCGCCTCTGTTTATCCTCGCTATCGGGGTCTCAATTTCCTTTCCTTCTCGCGAAGCAGGTTTTTTTTTTGTTGTTGCTTTTATGATAAGTTTTACTTCTTTTTTTCTCTCTCTTTAATTTTTTCTTTTTCTGTCGCGTCGCGATTGCGTTTCATGATCGCATGCGGCTCGCCCGTTCCGTCAATCTCTGGCGTTGGAGGCGAGCCAAGCGGCGGTGTGGCAGCATCGGGTAGAGGTGTCTCGTTTAGTCTACTTAGCGGTTTGAGCGTGCAACAGGAGGGAGGCTACGCATCTGGAAGTAGCTGTGGCTTCGTAACAAGCGGAAGCGTGTTTTCGTTAAAAATAATAAAAATAAATTAAAGGAGTGTGTCTTTCCGGCGCCCTGGACAATGCGCTTCTCTGCTCAACACTACCACGACGACAACAACAACAAAAGACTGAGCCAGAAGAGGAGGAACAAACATACGTACCCTTACAACAGATGCGACGCATGTAGAGGGGAAACCCGTTTTTTTTTCAGTTGATTTATTAGGACGCGCCTGGCAGCATTTACAGCTGCGCGGCGTGTTTTCGGCAAGTTTATAGTCAGCTGTCCTGCCTAGAGCGATAAACGTTTGCCGTCGAACTAAAATCGAGTCGGCGAGGCATGAAACCGTTCTCCACGTTGGATGCATTTCACGTGCCACGAAACAGTTGAGTCACCCTGGACCAGGAACTCAAACGGCAACTGAAACCGCGGAATGAACCTTTATTTGGATGTCACGATAATCGAAACCGAAAGCAATTAACAGGTAACCGATGAACCGGAATGACATACCTAACAGCATTCCGACCCTGAGTGATCGTACAATATTTATGGCGCAGCTAATGGACCATTTACAGTTGCACTTATTGCATAATCGTCGACTAAATTGTCTTGGTTACTTGTATAAATATTACATTTACCTTGTTTATTTTATGTAACACGATATTGTAATGTTTCCCACGAGAATGGCTTTTTTGTTTGTGTGTTTGCATTTACTTTTATGGAATGATGTCCGGCAACTTCTCTCTCCTTGCCCTCAAGGTTTAGTAAATCGTGATGATGAGAATATATTTTTATAGCGCTTCTGCGTTTTTAGAAGTAGAAAAAAAAGTTATAAAACATTTTTTTTGTTTAAGTTCTAAATTCGTATTTTAGTTGCAAGCCGCAACAATGGGGATTTCTACTATTAGGTCCTATGTCAAAAAGAACAGGTTGGTTTATCCCTAATGTTATTTCCATGAACGTATAGAAATGAAAAGACGCTGGCCAATTGACTATTCGACGTTTATTTTTTAAAAGACTGCACGATGCTAAACGAAGGAGAATACGTATTTTAATACTGTTGTGCTTGCAGTGACTTTCTGTGTAAATCTCTGCCCTTTCACAGGTTTTTTTTTGTTTGTTTTTACTATTGTTTGATTTGGTTTGTGAGTCCACGCTAAATAACTATCATTAAATGTTGCAATAATCTTTCTGAAGTAAACGCTGCTTCAGTGCGCCAAATCGCGTTAGCTTTAACACAATCCGGTTAAAATCGTTAGTTGTGTGTATATGCCGCGTGTAAGGCGAAAAAAAGCCGGTGACACTATGAACAGTCTTCGGATGTTTGTATACTCGTCGAGGCTGGTTTCGAGTACAAAGGCAAAAATTTCCTGTGTCCATCCTGCCCAATAAAAAAAAAAAAAGTTTGCAATTTGGGTTTGATTTGTTGACACTGGAAACCGTCAGACTTGCCTGGGATGTTCCGTGGTTCCGCCTTGCAGCACGAGAGAAAGAGCAGTCGATGTGACATTGGCACACCACCGTCCAGTAGATTGCACGCTGATTATTTTGCGTGCAAGACACATGCAAGAAAGCTAATCTGCGACTTTCCAATCGAATCGCCTTGGCTCGCCGGCCTAGCATTCTTCGACTGAAAAAAGAGCAGCGCCCGGATTGTCCCCTTGTCTCGACAATATCTGGAATAAGTGATTTAAAAAAAAAAGGAAGGTACACGAGATTATGTGCATAGTGCAGACTTTCTTTTTTTTTGTGCGTGTGCGGGCGATATAATTTAGTCGGTCAATATTTTATTAAAAATGAGTGTGCCCGTTGGCCAGGGTAGACTGAACTCATTCTAAATAAGTAATCCGAAAATGGGTCTCATGTTGTACGCACTTTATTATTAGTTAGACCGCGACAAGTGATTGTGTAGCATGGACGTAATTCAAGGAATTGGTGTGCGTATGTTTATACAGCCGAAAGTTTGTCTGCCTAAGTGAGCGTCTGGTGTCTCAGCTGTAGATGAGCAATTTAGCCAGTGCGGTAATTCAAGGAAGGTGTCACTAAATTTATACAAAAAAATACACTTTTTTTTTTTACTAATAATATGTTATAAGTTTTACTATAACTGTCAGCACCGCTGCTCCTGCGCGAAAATCCTGCCACTTCTTCGCAAAGCACCGAATCCTCCGAATCCACCGAATCCCGCCCCTCAACGCCCTCAAAAACCACTAGAAAAAAAAAAAAATAAAAGACGAGGTAAACGGGATTTTGATTGCGCGAAATTCAGATGGCTGAGATAGTGACTAGCGATTTGCTCAGTTAGAACACGTATAACATCACCATGCTCGATCGTTGTGCTTAGCGGGGTCCCGGCGATCCGCAGTTTGCATCGCGAAGCCCTGTTGTTACCCAGCTGCGCAAGTAACCTAGAGTGCTAGTCACCGCATCATTCGACCTTCCAGAAAGTGCAGCGAAAAGTTTGGCTACGTTGTCCTCCTCCCATTATAATGTAACAAGAATGCCGGGCCTCGAGTTACCTGCAACGGCCCACATCAAAGGCCACATCACCCGTGTCGTATAAACTAACATTTGGCATGCCTCTCCTGCTCATTTCATAGGACGAAACCGAAGACCAATAGTGATTTGCAGGGTTTTACAAAGCACCTGGATCGAGGACGACTTCTGTGCCCTTCAGACGAACTAAATAATGTGCTCGGCACTCTCAGAATGTTTGCGGCAGATGTGTTGTTATGCAACGTGAGGAACTGGCGGCCCCTCGAGGTACTTCTCAGGTTCGCAGAGTCCACGGTGTACGACTCTCCTCTGCTAGTCTGGTTAACCAACAACGAGACTATTCGCCGTGAACTGGTACATCTCCATTTGCACAAAGTTCTTCAGGCCAATTCTAGCAGACTATATGCGTTCAATAAAACAGAAAAAAAAGAAGAAACGTACAAGAAATTTGTGGGAAAGCCTTTCTCGGTCAAAAGTTGACGTAGAGACCCTTCCACGGTGTTGCCTCTAATAAGCGTAGAGACACAATCAGTGTACGCTCCGTTGTACATACACATTCGCAGCTAGGATAATGGCGTCGTAGAATACATTACAGACAATGGTGAAAGGTCAGTATCTCGCCCGTTGCCTCGACGAACGCCATTCAACGCAGCGGCACGATTATCTTTGAACTAAGTGAAACTCGTTTAGAACGAACCCGCATACAGCGAATTATTGTCGATATCGAACTCAGAAAATTTAAATAAAAATGCATGTAAAAATGAAAGCCGTTTACAACTCCCTGTAACGCCGAATTAGAGCGCAGCTCTTGAGGAGGAGGAGGGGAAGGTACGGAGAGGAGGCTATGCCCCTCCTCCTCTCCTGCTCGGCTCCCATTTAGGGGAAAATTTTTTCCGCTAGATTTAGCGGGAAAATTTTTTCCGCTAGATTTAGCGGGGAAATTTTTTTCGCTAGATTTAGCGAGGAAATTTTCCGCTAAATTTAGCGGGAAAAGTTTTTCCGCTACATTTAGCGGAAAATATTTTCCGCTAAATCTAGCGGGGAAATTTTTCCGCTAGACCTAGCGGGAAAATTTTTTTCTCTAGATTTAGCGGGAAAATTTTCCGCTAAATTTACCGGGGGATATTTTTTCCGCTAGGTTTAGCGGGGAAATTTTTCCGCTAGATTTAGCGGGGAAATTTTTCCGCTAGATTCAGCGGGGAAATTTTTCCGCTAGATTTAGCGGGGAAATATTTCCGCTAGATTTAGCGGGAAATTTTTCCGCTAGATTTAGCGGGTAAATTTTTCCGCTAGATTTAGCGGGGGAATTTTTCCGCTAAATTTAGCGGGGAAATTCACCCTTAATGCACCGCGCGGTTACGCCGACGCCGCTCAAGCCGGAAACGGGCGCCTAAGAGCTGCGCTCTAAAAGTACTTTTTATAACGAACAAGATATTGGTTATATCGAACTTTTTCCACCGGGAAGGCTTCGAAAAACGCGCAAACAATCGTCTTCTAGCCTGTCCCTTCCCCCAAAAAAGAAGTAGGAAAGAAAGAAAATTCTAAAAGCTCAAGTTTCGAACAGAGTTGCGAACAAAGGTGTTTATGTCCCACCGCATCAAAACCTCGCGGTTGTTTTGGGGCACTAAAGAAATAAAGGATTATTATTATTATTAAAATTGAGCGAAGAGAAGCGACTCAGAAGGGGGAGGAAGCTTAAAAATACGAAAAATACGAAAAAAAAAAAGATATTTTTAGTTCAAAGCGTTTGCCCAGCAAGAGAAGCGATTCAGAAACTGCGAGTTGGGCTAGTTGGTATTTATGCATGGTGGTAAATATGCCTAAAAACACGGACAAAGAAAGAAGCACACAGGACGAGGCGCCTCCTCCTGTGTGCTTCTTTCTTTGTCCGTGTTTTTAGGCGTATTTACCACCATGCGATTCAAAAAACGAGATAAGCTAAAAAAACAAACTCTGCACGGATGGAAAAAAAAAATCTTTTTAGCGCGTTGTTACAAGGCGGAAGTGAAGAGATGAGAGAGAAAGAGAAGCTCTCGCCTTACAACGAACGCATTGCGGAAGTTCGTTGTAAATGGTTTTCGCTATATCGTACTACTTGCTATATCGAACAGATCGTAGCGTTTCCTGCTCTGTTCGTTATAAACGGGTTTGACTGTATCTGGGTTTTATCGAATTATGTTTGGTTTAACGCGTGGTCTACAAACGTACCGTCGGCTGCTTTCAAACTTTTTTCTTCAAAATATTCAGTTTTTTTAGCTTCCTGCTTCAAGAGTTAACATGAGACGTCTAGGCTCAGGTTATTTTTCACTCGCGTCCGTATCCTTCTAAAGCCATTTTGCTTCCTGTGGCTTTCTATAATTCATCTGTACAGAGCGATCATCTCGGATGCCTCATAAACCAACCAGTCGACTAGATAAACGCGAACATCTAAAACAAATGACACTTCGCACGCGCGTTCCACAGACGATTCATTTTGGTTATTTACCTGTGCAGCTCGTGTGTCTATGTTCCCAGCATTCTCTTTGATGCTTGATTAATTTAGCTAAATGTCTATTCCGCATATGACGGTTTGACGTTTTGTATCAAAATATAATGCACGACGCGCCTAAGAGAAATAATAGTAACGTTTGAAATTACGTTATTTTTCTCATCTTTATCTAATTCTTTTTCCCAATGTTTCACTAGTTGTGAGCACCGCTTCTCCTGTCCCTTTCATGTTCCTGTCCTACTGCGCTATTGTATATATTATATGGAATCTCCACGCGATTAACCATTTTAATTGGTTCACATTGTGATAATGAAGACCCCAGAATGCCTCCGAGAAAATAGGGCCCGTGTATTTCTATTGCTGGGAGCTTAGATGTCTTGTCATCTAGAATTGGACATTTTTTTATTGTTTAAAGCCCAACAAACAATATGCCATGAAAACAACCTTCTACAAAAAGCACTCGAGTGCCCCTTTAAGGTCTCAGTGACTTTAGTATCGGTTTAATTCTCTCGAGCAGCGATGAATTGGGTGAGTTAAGCGTATGGTTTACCGTTTTGGGGGTTGTGCGTTCGTACACTTTCTACTACACGAAACTTAATTACCGCTTAGTAAGATAATTCCAGGAAGCACTTTCCTCTCTCTAAATATACGAGATACATTCAAGACTCGTATTATAGACCGCACTTCTTGTTTATTTTGTTTTGTTACAAAATCCCCCATTACAAAATCTCCAGAAGTGATTGGTTTCTGATGCTATTCAGCCCCGTGTTAAACGTGTAACTGTATTGTACGCGCTAAGGAGATACCATCGACAGATGTCCGTCGTCAACTCCCAGTTGAAAATTTCAAGAATCTCAGACGAATGTCAAACGTCCGCTCTGCGTCTTTCGCTTTCCCGCGGTACACCCGTGCCGTAAGAGAAGCGCACTCAACGAAGCCAACTAACCCGTTTCAGAAACACGCTTAAAAAGAAAAGAAAAAAAGAAAAACCAAATGCGTGAGGATACGCAGAAAGAATAAAACACGTGAAGGACGAACACAGACACACACAGCTGAAAGAACTGTGCGTGTTTGTGTTCGTTCTTCACGTGTTTCATTCTTTCTGTGTATTCTGTAGTTTTCAACGCGCTCTGCTACGTGTGCAAATGGGATTATGATATACGAAGGCTAAATTTGATGCGAAGCAATCCTAATTAGAACACGAAAGCTTTCAATATTCGCACACGCTCATTATAACGATGCAGCAATGTAGCAGGCGGTTTCGTTTTTAAAACAAACCGGAAACGTTTTTTTTTCGTTTTTCTTCTTCTTTTGCTTTAGGCTGGCACAGGTTATCCGTATTTTGATTAAATTTTGCAGTGTGAACACTGAACACTCGGCACCGCTTGTAGCACATGTCGCAACCGACGTATATGATCGGTGCTCTGATTCAGTTTAGCAGGGCGGCGGCGCAGTGTGTTGCAAGTGGGGCAAGCGACCACGTGATGGCTAAATCCTTATTTTTACGAACAGGTAAAGTGTAAGCTTCGTGCAACGGTACGCGAGGGTGCGCCACCTCTAGTTTCAATAAATGCATCGGCTCCACAAGTGCACCTGTACAAGCGAAATGAAATGAAAAGGAAGAATACATTCGCTCCCGTGTTTATCCTGCCTGCTTACAAGGGTGTGTTCGTGACAGCCGTCGACTGCGCAGTTAAGCTAGGAACGAATGCTTGTTTTCTTAACGACCTTGACGCGTTGTGTTTGAGAAATCGTAAAAGGGTTGCGATGGGACGTGGGCGGCGTCTGAGACGACACGAGCTTGCCACTTGAAGTGCGTTTCTCGCTTTCTAATCTCGCTCGTAACGCATTAAATATTGAAAAATAGTTTTATTGCTTGGGGCTGTTATTGGAAGCGCACTAACCATTGGGGACAGTCTCGGTCTCTGTTAAATGTCTATTTCTCAACCAATAAAATCAATCTATCTCTTAACTTAAACTTTCTGCTCAAATAAAGATGATTCCTAAACAAATCCGCACATAAAATTTCGACAAGCTGAACAGGTTCCTGGAAAAGAAAAACGAGATAGAGGTGAATTCTAGAGTATTTTTATCGCGTGAATCTGAATATCACGTTCGTTTTCCCCGAAGATGTAACTATTCTCTCCTTTTTACCCTCTCTAGCCATTTTCGTCTTCGTGTGCAAAATAAGGGGAAGCTGAAACAAAGTTTTACCTACTGTTGAGAAGGAGGTTCAACCGTTGCGCCCCTGGTGGCTAAATTGAGAGCTACATCGATGGGGACAGCAACAACGTAGATTATTTGTTTGTCTTTTGACGTAGCGCTCGGCTTACGTAGCCGAAAGTTGTGTCAGCGTTCTGCTGGGGATCGCGTTCAATCAATAAAACTGAAAGCGAAGGCAGCAGAAAATTCGGCACGTGTCGTGCCCAATCTTTTCCCTGCGCTCAAACCAGAAAGATGGAGTAAGGAATCTGGTGCACGTACTACACCTTGTGTGTGCAAGCAGAGAACTCTGGGGAAAACAAGCTGGACGTAGTGACCCCTATGCGCGGAGCGCCAGTTCGTCTGCTTTTTTTGGCAGGGTTTGTGGTGACATCAGAAAGACGGCGAGCTCTGATTGGCTCTGGTCGAAGGATAGTGGGTAGACCTCGAGGCAGCAAGCTTTGAGGTCTACCCACTATCCTCCAATCAGAACTCGGCGTCTTTCTGACGTGAACACAACCCCCGCAAAAGAAGCAGGCGAACTTGCGCCCCACATAGGTCGATCTCCTCGCCAAGTTAAAAGCAAGTTTTGCACATTGTTCACACGCCGCGCTAAGTAGTTCTTACGAGATTTGTTCGTTGGAGTAAGAAGCGATGCTTTTGGTCTTTGAAACGCGTACGTCTTGATAAGATAACATATATATCTTCTCTAAAATGCAGCTAAATATATCTCAATTTCCGAAAAAAAAAAGATTTTTTTACTACGGGTTTTGAACTGTGTGGTTTGGTCAGTTCCGCAAGCTTTCGCGATTTTGCAATTCACTGGCTAGGTGCCCCAAGCCGCCGTCCAACTCAAAGGGTGCTGCCGATTTCAGCCATCCATTCATTCATCTGCCCAAGAAGCGCGAGCTCCGAGTTCCTTCGCGTCACGCGTCTGCTGTTTGGTGGTGTCGCCCGATTTCGAGGCAATCGACGCTCTTTTCCTTTCTGACCCTCGGTATCCACGGGAAAAGTGGGGTGCGAGGTCAGGGGTAACCGGACAAAAGCTCACCGGACAGAAGCTCACCGGACAAAAGCTCACCCGTTTCTTTGACAGACCCGGACAAAAGCTCACCCGTTTTTTTGACAGACCCGGGCAAAAGCTCACCTCGATTCTTTTTTTTTTTTTTTTGCTACCCGGGCGAAACACGGGCTTGAATAAAGTGAGGACGCGATGGACATTGGACCATTTTCAGGAGAACTTGTACCACATCCACCAATGAGTTGCGAATTTTTAAAAATACTTTGAAAGAACGGGAGTTGGGCCTTTTGGAAAAGTACAAGACAGATGACCAATTTAGGAAACTGTGCGGGATTTTAGATAGGCTCGCGTTCCTTCCACCACAGCTTGTTCCACAAGAACTAACCACCAGGGAAAAGTCTACCGGTGACATTGGCTACCTGCTGGACTATTTTGATTGCACGTTTGTCAACGGCCGTTTCCGTTATGCTTCTGTTCCATCTGCGGCGGCACCCAGAGCGAATTCTTCCCTTCGCCTGACTCTGCGCCAACGACGACCGGAGTTTCCCCGGTACGGTGGAATATGTACGACGCCACTCTTCAAGATAAAGACCGGAAGAACAACACCTGCGAAGGATGGAGTACCGGGTTCCAGAAGCTCGTCGGCCACACCCATCCAAGCGTCTTGAGGCTGATTGAATGCCTAGAGCAAAATCAGGCGCTCGTTAATTGCCACGGCACTGACACAAGCCCCGAGAGGTGAGCCCACAGTAAAGCGGGTGCGAAAAACCACTCTGCGCCTGCAGAGTCGTCTTAGAAATATTTGCGAGGGCTTCTACCAAGACTGCTGGAGCTAGTAGGGGACTGCATTCGCTTCTAACCAATCGATAAATAAACTTGTTTCTATTAAAATCAACAAACCATGCGCCTGTCAGATTTAATTTATCGTTGCCTTCTTGTGTCGCACGCATGCACCTAAGTTGTCCGCACTCGTGTTAAGACAAACATGAAATTTTCTCGTGGTGAGCTTTTGTCCGGGTCTGTAAAAAAAATGGGTCAGCTTTTGTCCGGGTCTGTGAAAAAATGGGTGAGCTTTTGTCCGGTGAGCTTTTGTCCGGTGAGCTTTTGTCCGGTGAGCTTTTGTCCGGTGAGCTTCTGTCCGGTGAGCTTCTGTCCGGTGAGCTTTTGTCCGGGATTCGAGGTCAGGCGATCGATGATCCTTACAGATATTTGTTCGAGATTGTGAATCTGGAGGGGCTCTTTGGGAGGGGTGTATACACCATGGTACATCAGACAGCTTGCACTCCTCCAGTGCACTGCCAGCCAAACGGTTGGCAGGGTGCGGACGTTTTGCGGTCAGTGATTCGCAACAGCTATCACTTAGTTTTTTCGGGAAACTTTGAGGTGTCCAGCACCCACCATGACCGCTTGCCGCGTTGTGTAGCCTGTTTCCAGTATTGTGTGTATCCCATCACGGCTGTCGTCACACCGTATACTTTTGTTTGAAGGGGTAATGCGACGATTTTAGTGTTGAAAGAATTGGCAATTTGTATTTTTTATACTATTTTTCCAAGCACAAGTGACCAAAAACTCGTCATCTTGCCCCGAAAAGCTGCTATTCCGGTGTGTAATCGCAAAGAAGAAAACGAAATATTTGCCGATATGCAGCCGCTTGTGGTGGTTAACGGAACTGATGTGTGACGTACTCTGGGGGATCCGCGGAAGTGAACGAAATCTGTCCCCCTCCGCTGCTACACTCGCCGTCACCCCCGTGGCGAACCGTCTTTTGTGTCGATCGCTCGCCGTGACCTTCGACGAGGCTAATCCTTTAAAAATCGATAATCGCGGAGGAAGCGGCTGGGGTCTCAGAAGAGAGAACCCAATGGGAAATTATGTGATCCCCCAGAGTACGCCACTCGAAGGGCGACGTGGAGAGTTGAGAAGCACTTTGACCTTCGATTTGTTTCATTTTTTTTACATAAAAATTGCCATTTGCAAGAAAATACGGTTTTCTGTTTTTTGTTTTATGGGTGACACAGATTAATTTTCGCTCTTAATTGGCCAAGGTCTGAAAATCGTTGCACCGCTCCTTTAAGTCCGTTTACATCTTCCGAGACTGAAATTCCTTTGCGTATTTGTGATCTGCGTTGGCGTACAGCACCGGTAATGTATATGGTCTCACACAATGTTAACCTCAGATCGAGTCAAATTGTTTTTATTTTCAAACAAGTCGTTAGTTCATCAGATATTTATTCAGGCAGGGGTCCCGAAGCTTTTAAAGAAAACTTTCGAGGGTACTCCTTGGGTAATAAAGGGTTAGTTAACGATCAAAAGTAATTATGAAATTTCATCAAAAGTACATAAACTTATCCCGGCCTGCCCATCTCTTATTTCTAGATTCACACTCGGGCGGTTGACAGGTCTTTGGGTCTGTGCGGAGATCGCGCATTTGTGTGCGTGCAGTGAGCGCGCCAGTTTCCTCTTTGTGGGCGTGATCCCTTGTCCGATGTTGTCACGTATCTCGTCAGCGTGTCCTTCCCGCCCGACGACGATGACATGTGTGTCGTTTCTCCAATTACCTTCCCTTTTTCTTTTTTCACGCGTCGGTCTTTGTTTGGCGGACCCGTCCAGCTGCGAATGTCTTTCATTCCTTCCTTCCCTCATCGGCCGACATGTCGCCCCGAATCGTTACCGCCGCTGCCGTATCTCGTGACCGCTACTCGTAAACGTGGCGCCCAAGCCCGGTGGCACGACCGGATAGCCGTGGCGTGCAGCTGGCACGCAGGGACCAGCGTGCCTATAGATGTCGGAGTGTTTGTGGGCCGCATTCGCATACGAGCTTTCAAGGAGGAGTCGGAAGCGTCGGTCGTTCGCAAGCGCCTCCGTTTCTCCTCTCGAGGCTCTCTTCCTCGTCGCGAGAAAACGCAGAGCATGCGCACTGGCGACCCATCTACCGAGTCCACCATCACTTTTCAAATGCTCTCCTCGGATCGAGTTGCTCCCCTCTTACATCTAGGCTCTCTAGCAGCGACTACGCCCCGTTCGCTGCCCAGCCGACAGTGCGGCGGAAACTGCACGCTGACCGGGACCAACATACGTACATACATACATACGTATATGCTCAGATTATGTCTGCACGATGTGTATGAGCTTCGCACCTAAGTTGGCAGTGCGGTGAAAGTATGTGCTCGTTGGACTGTCTTACGTCTGTCTCCAGGGGATCACGCTCCCGCCCATGCTCTGCCCATACTGCGCACGCGTAGAGCGAGCGGGGTCAGGTGGCGATAGGTAGACGTACCATTGGTCCGTCGAGCACGTATAGCATGCACCGCACTGTCAGCTGTGAGCGGAGTGGAGTAGCGGCGCCCGACCGACGCCACGGGCCTGACGAGGGACGGCTGTTGTTGATATTTTGCGCGCGTGGCGTCCGTGGTCGCCCGCGGCGCCGCGCAATCACGCTGGGGGGCGTCTGGTGCACAAAGGTCCCTTAATTGGCCGAACGACTCGTGTGTTGGCCGGCCGGAGGCTGCCTCTTGTTGGCTAT